>CP139509.1:286919632-287221526 GCA_021014915.2 Artemisia tridentata subsp. tridentata
ACAAGATAACTAAAAATCTTCTAAACATATAGAATATACGTATCTTTCTAACTATATAAGATATACATTGAATATCTTCTATACATATCTCTTCACGCGTCTTTATCACATTAGCAGTACCAATCTTCATCAGCAGTCTTAAGTTAATACTGACAGTACTAACTTTTACTCTAGCAGTACTAACTTAGTTAGTACTGTTAGTTGTAATATTCAGCAGTTCTAACTTTGGCTTGGCAGTACGAAGTGTGAAGTCATTTAATTCCCAACAATACTCCCCTAAACTTGTGATTTACCTCCAAATCATCATGTTTCTTGAATTAAACCTTTAAGCTTGAGAGGATTCTTTCAAACACTTCATCTTCTATCAGCCTGCATGAAGATCTTCCTTAATAGTTCCATTGCCATCTCAGTTTGTTCATCCACTGTAAGTTTTGCTGATAACATCACTGTGAGAGTACCCCTTGACAATGGGTATTCTTTCTCCACCAGCATGTATATGTCAGTTCCAGCTTTTGTAGACACATGGTGAACTCCACATGTATCATATAATCTCCATTGCAATCCTAGATTACTGGCTTGAAACTTCAATAATTTATCGCTTTAATCTGGTTCAAAAATCATTTTCAACTCCACCCATAGCATTCTTTCCTTGTCATTTGTTGGTTCTGCTGATGTGAACTTTTCTTTAGCTAAATCCCATAGCGTCACTGAATCATCTCTGTCAAATCCATTGAGCATATCATCAAAGTGTTGGTATACTTCAACATGATTACCAACCCTGATGATCTTCCAACTCTTTACCAGCCCATCTTCTTGAATCTCCCAATCTATGATAGGGTATTTGGTATGTATTGCTTCTACATTCATTCCTTCTTCTGGGACTATGATCATCATCTGTTGTAGATCTTCTTCAGTCAACTCTTCTTCTTGTTCTTCAACCGAGGATAATTCTTCACTAATCTTTTGCTTTTTAGAAGACCCTGATTCCAAAGATAAACCAGCTCTTTTAACTCTTCTGAAATCTTCTTCTGTTCCCATAGGAACAAAATCTTGAACTTTCTTATAAGCCTTGATGTATAGACCTTCAATTTCTTCATATGATTTACCTGTGAGCTTACTAGTAGTCCAATTATCTTGATACTTTAGATAGGTAGACATATGCTTCATCTTTTTTTCTCTGGTTGGAGGTCTATTCCTTCTTGCTTCAGTTATTTTTACACTCTGACTCCTTTTGATCATGTTCATTAACTCTTGTAGTGCACTCTCTCTATCTTCTTCATTGATAGTTGCCCTGTCATGTTTATAAATCTTCTGAGCTAGAAGTTCATCTGCTGGTTCTTGTGCTAACCTTTCTTCTTTTTCACTCTTGAGCTTTTGTTCCACTAGAAATCTTGCAATTCTTTCTTCTTCTTCTTCTTCCAATTTTTCCTGCTCTTCATCATGCACCCTTTGAGCAATTTCTGCATCAAAACTTATCTGAGCTTGAACTCTCTCTTTGACCTTCCTTGGTTGCTCAGATTCTTGCATTATACCTTTACCTTTGTTTGAACTTCTTCTGACATAAATAGCACTGACAGTACTAACTGATGCATTAGCAATACTAATAGATACACCAGCAGTAATAACATCTTCAACAGCATCCAAATTTGTTTCATCCATAGCAGGATCACCCATATCAGCATCAAACCTCCCCTGAATATCTACATCTTCTTCAACCAGTGTGATGTTTGGATCTTCATCAATATCAGCAATTTTCCTCCCCTGTTTGGAAGGATTCCCCAAATCATCATCTGTGTCATCATCAGTAGACTCCACAATATTGGCCTTCCTTTTAGCTTTACTGGACTTGATCTTTTGCTCTAACTTTTTTACCTTCTAAATGAGCTTTGTATAAGCAGCACCATAGAGCTGCTTGGTTTCCTTCAATTCTTTCTCCAAGCCAGTAACTCTGTTTGACAGTTGTGTACATATAACCATCAATTCATTGTATTGCAGACTGCCCTCATCACTTCTGAGTGTGTTAACTCTTGGGAGAGGTGAATCATAGGGCATAAAAGACTCAGTCTCAACCCTAGGTGGATCAGCTGAGCCCCCTATTGTATACTGTTGGCTGGGGATTCCATCACCTGAATCAAGCTCATGAGAACTTGACTCATTAGATGTTTCCATGGATTGGGTCTTATCAATGTTACCACTGGCCTGTCCAGCTTCTAAGCCAGAGACAGTAATGGCAGCCCGCACCATTCTGTCAGAGACAGCCTCATCTGCTACATTGGAATTAGTAGGAGCTCTGAGCAGAGGAACCACAGAGTCCTGTCTGATTCTCCTCCTATATGTTTGTGTGATTTGAGGTTGTGAGTAAGATTGATGTGCCCGTTTCGAGTGCAAGTTTTAAAATTTATAACACGATCTACCAATGATTCAAACGCAACACATACGAGCAAGTATACTCGTCCATGTGTAGTAAGAGATGAAATGGTAAGCCGAGGTCGTTCACAGGGATTTGTTTAGTTTTTTGGATGTGAGTTTTGTATATAATATCAGTCTTGTCCAATGATTCTAATAGCAAGCAAATAATGATGATTTAAATTCAATATATTAAAACTACACTTGCCTAGACTAGTTTTGCACAATTCTCTTGATATGATTATGATCAATGAATTAGGAGGTGTTCTAATTCAATTAGTGGGTATACTAATCCTATTGCTTCCAACACTTTCAATCATCGTCAAGATTTTAAGATGACAAAAACAATATTTAAGATTTGATCAACCAAGACTAACACAACTCAATCACTTGATTCGCTTTCGTTTCACAAGCAATTGATAACCATGCTATTTTAGTTTTCCAATTTTAACCAAGTTACTTATGAAATGGTCAATACATAAGGTAACACCCTCATAGACAAAGGTTTGCAACTAATTGACTAACAATGCCTTTTTCAACCCATTACACTATTAGCAATTAACCAAACTTGACAACTCTTTGGTGGAGAAAACTCTTAATAGCACAATTCAATCTTAGTATTAGCTTTTCATTTAACTAGAACCATGGAGTCATAATCAACCAAGAATCATATCACAAACATCATCTAGGCAAGTGCTCAAAGCATTTAGCCACTCATGGCACACAAAGAAATAACCACAAGAAATTTATCACTTGAAAACATAATTAAAAAGTCTTACAAAAGTTGTAATGATGATTACAAGAATTAGGAACACTTGTGAGATGATCGACAAAGATTCCTTGAATGATTAAATTGATGATTGGTGAATGTAAGCTTCTTCTTTTCCTGCGTTTTTCTTCCCTTGTCGCCCCTTGAGAGTATGAAATGAGTTGTAGTAGTTGTTGATTATTGATTAGTTGTAGATAGATTATATGATAGTTGTCTCTTTTTTTCAATTGGCCAAGCATACATATATAGATATATATATATATATATATATATATATATATATATATATATATATATATATATATATATATATATATAAGATGAATCCCCTTGGTCACCAAGCAAAATACTTGAGCCCAAAGTGTCATAAAAATTCTGCACTTGGAGTAAATGAAGTGTAATGACAACCCATATGAAGAGTTAGTTCATTAAAGATAGCCATTAAGTGTGCCAGCATTTGCATGAACCCAAGGTTTGAAGTCTCGACCTAAGGTTCAGATTCCGGCCCAAGGTTTGGAGTAAGGATGGCATGACTATGTTGAACCTTGGGTTGAACTTAAACCTTCAATGTATTTCTTGAACCTTTGGTTGGAGAAGCAAGCCATAATTCTTTACATATAACTTTTCATTCATTTCATTAATTCTTGATCTTTTCTTAAACTTTGAAATCATTGTAATCTTGATTCTTTATCCTTGACGATCCTTTCAAAGCCTTGATTGTGAGAAGAATCTTATGTTTGTGCAAAAGCTCTTGATTTAACAACTTTTCTTCATCTTTCTATCCATTTACTTGAACTTGATTGTACCTGAACCTGAATACGTCTTTTGTATCTTTTTAAGCATAATATGTTCACAAATACAACCAAATACAATGCATAAACATAGAAATAACGCGACTAAAACATGTATAAAATGAGCGTTATCAAATCCCCCACACTTACACTTTGCTTACCCCCAAGCAAATCTAGCTTTTAGAAATAAATCCACATGATATAAATTATAAAGATTCTAAAAATAAGATGCAAATCCATCAAGTACAAGTACAAGATAAGATCCATCTTTTTAAGCTTGCAGGCGAAAAGTCGAGATGTTTGACAATACCTAAATGATTCTCTTGCTTGATAAAATGTTAAAACACCTCACGAAAAAGAAATGAAGTATAATTCACTCAACACTCGTTTGTTTAGTGGGTGAGTATATAAAAAAATAACACTCATTGCTCAGTCATGATCTAAATATTATCATAAGCTTGTACAAGAAACAAAACTCCACCGACGTGGCGTAAGCACCAAGTATAAACATCTAAGAGGACTTTTATTTGGGTTTAAGGCTTCAAGGGTTATATAAGACTTATGTGCAACTATCTCATGTAAAAAAATAATAGCTTGCTAACAACGAAATCTTGAATTACCAAATAACGGATGGTCACTAAGGATAACCTTAGATCGCTAACAACACTACCTAATTCCTCAAGAGATCGGATGGTCACCACATGTCAACACACTTGATAATTTCACGAAGTCAAAAGGTAGGGATAAGACATGGGATATTTTTATTAAATTGGTTTTAAAATAAAAACTTTATAAATAGCCAAAGTCTACAACCAATTGCTACTAGCTACATCAACCACTTTCCTTTGAACTTGAGAACTATCTTTGATCGATATCTAACTTTCATAGCTCATTGGCTATTCTTGTCACCATACACATGCGATGACTTATTTCTATTTTTCTCTTTTTCCTTCTCTTCTTTTCTTTCATCATTTTTTTTCATCATAATACCAATAGATCTTCCATGAGATTATCATGGAGTTCGCAACTTTCTTATTTCAAGGATCCCCACATAACAACCATCTTTCCTTGTAGCTAGTAACCAACCAAGACTTGACTATGGGTAAGGTTAAGGCTAAAATTGTAAAATATTTTTATATTTTTTTCTGGTGTAACAAAATGAAAAGGATGGCTCAGAGGGTGTACTAATGGTATCTAGCACTAAAATTGAGTGCTAACAAATGGGTTCATATAAGTGGTTAACTAACCGATGTGGCTAGCTAATATATCATTAGATGTAAATTGGAAGGCCATTTGGTTTAATTCCTAAGGTTGCCTCTTATCACACGAATACACTTATATCACACAAGATGATCTCACTGCGGTCTGGTAATGATTTGCATGCACAAGTTCTAGAATAAATAAAATCACCGGCACACTCATAGCAAAAAGATCAAGCATAAAAGATGTATTCTATATAAAAATAGGCTTAAATCCTCATAATTTAGTGGAATGGGCTATAGTTGTGCTAGCAATGTTATCAATCCTAAAAATGGACTGCAATGTCAATCAGGACACATCTCGAATTTTCAAAAATTACATGTTTTATCAGTGAATTGATCTAGTTATACTAATATAGATTATCCTAAATGTGCGAAAACAACTAGATTATAGGGGTAAACAAATTAAAAACTAGGCTAAAAAATATAGAAAATTTTAAAATCTAGTTTCATTTTCCTATTTCCTCCCCCCACACTTAAGTTTGACATTGTCCTCAATGAAAAGAACGATGAACCATAAAAATTGGGAAATGGAACATAAAAGAAATGATACTGTTTGAACCTCGGAATCTTTATTAGGCTCTAAATCAGATATTGAGATCGAATGATTCCACATCTTCAAGATCAAGCATCCTAACCTGCATCAATTATTAAAACAAAAACATACAAAATGAAAAATATTTTTGGACTTTTATTATTTATATTAGCAAGGCCCCCACACTTATGGTGAAACCATCGTGGCATAAAAATAAACAAACAATTTAAAAACACACGGGTTGCCTCCCGAGAAGCGCTAAATTTATTAATGAGTCATCAGCCCGACTCAATTTTTTCTTACTTTGGTGGTTTATATTTGGGACTCTTTCCTGACTTCTTTGGAATATACACCACATTTCCGTTCAATATTCCTTTTCCGGTTTTATCAATATCATGTAACTTTGCGGTATGGCAAGTTGTAGGGAGAACATCCCAAATATAACCAGTTTCTGCAACCCATGGTATTACTTTTTTATAATCAACTAGAAAAGGTGCCATAAATGGAATAGCAGTGTATTTCTTTTCATCGAGCAATTCGAGTGGGATTTCTTCACTTGACATTTCATTCAATTGCTCTTCATCATGGTAGAGTTTGATACGATGTCCATTGACAATGAAAGTTCCACCATGTTTGTCATATAATTCGACATATCCGGATGGAAAACTATGTTTTACCACGAATGGACCAAACCATTTTGTTCTTAGCTTAGGAGCTTTGAATTTGTACTTAGAATTAAACAAAAGAACTTTGTCTTCGGCCTTGAATTCTTTTCGAATTCTTAGTTTCCTATCATGATAATCTTTTGTTCGGGCTTTGTACAGTTTGGAATTCTCATACGCTTGGTGTCTTAATTCATCGAGTTCATGCAATTGCAAGAATCATTTTTCTCCAGCGATTTTCTGATCGGGGTTACATTTCCTCAACGCCCAGTAAGCGCGGTGTTCAATTTCAAATGGCAAAAGACAAGTTTTTCCATATATAAGTCTATACGGAGTAGTACCAATTGGAGTTTTATATGCCGTTCTAAACGCCCATAGAGCATCATCGAGTTTCCTTGACCAAACAGAAGGGTTATCCTTGACTGTTTTTTCAAGTATTCTTTTCAAAGCTCTATTGGTGTTTTTAACTTAACCACTGGTTTGAGGGTGATATGCAGTTGAGAAACGATGGTGGACTCCATATCGTTTCATAACTTTTTTCATTTGACGGTTACAGAAGTAAGTTCCTCTGTCACTTATTAAGGCTTTTGGAATTCCGAATCGAGAGAAAAGCCTTTTTAGAAAAATTACAACCACTCGTGCATCATTAGTGGGTAAAGCTTCCGCTTCGGCCCATTTAGAGACATAGTCAATTGCAACGAGGATGTATTCGAATTTTTTAGATTTAGGAAAAGGACCCATGAAATCAATTCCCCAAATATCAAAGATTTCAGAAACTTATATGCTCTTTTGTGGCATTTCGTCTCTACGAGATAGACTACCAGATTTCTGGCATACATCATAATTCTGCACAAGCGTATGTGCTTCTTTAAAAATTGTTGGCCAATAAAATCCCGCATCATAAACTTTTTTAGCGGTTGTGGATGGACCGTAATGTCCTCCAGTTGGGCCGTGATAACATTCATCAAGAATTTTTCGGGTCTCTGAACCATACACGCATCTTCTAATTATCCCATCGGGACACATTTTAAATAGATACGGTTCATCCCAAAAATAATATTTCAGGTTTGCAAAGAATTTACTACGCTCAACGTAAGATAGACCTTTTTGTAATATTCCTCCAGCTAAATAGTTTGCATAATCTGCGAACCATGGGACTTCTTCTTCATCAATTCCCATATGGGTTTCATCGGGAAAATTATCATCAATCTCGTCTTCACCGAGTTCCTCTAAATTAGGATTTTCTAATCTAGATAAATGATCTGCTGCCACATTTTCTGCACCTTTCTTATTCTGGATTTTTATGTCAAATTCTTGAAGCAATAAAATCCATCGGATAAGACGTGGTTTGGCATCTTGTTTGGCAAACAGATATTTAAGAGCTGAATGATCGGTGAATACAATTGTTTTTGACAAAACAAGATAAGAACGAAATTTGTCAAATGCAAAAACTACAGCCAAAAGTTCCATTTCAGTGACTGTATAGTTTTGTTGGGCACTATTCAAGGTTTTGCTAGCAAAGTAAATAGGACGAAAATGTTTTCCTTCTCGTTGTCCTAATACTGCCCCAACAGCATAATCGCTTGCATCGCACATAAGTTCGAATGGCAGCGACCAATTTTGTGAAACCATAATCGGTGCATTTGTTAAGTTATTTTTGAGTGTTTCGAATGCCTTGATGCTATCTTCATTGAAATCAAAGACTGAATCTTTTTCGAGAAGCTTCATCATAGCACGAGATATTTTCAAAAAATCTTTGATGAATCTGCGGTAAAATCTCGCATGCCCCATAAAACTCCTAACGCCTTTGACGTTAGTCGGGAGTGGTAATTTAGCAATAGCATCAATTTTTGCTTTGTCCAGTCAATTCCCTTGCTTGAAATCTTGTGACCAAGCACGATGCCTTCTGTCACCATAAAGTGGTATTTTTCCCAATTAAGCACGAGATGAGAAAGTTTTGCATCTTTCAAGCATTTTGTCAATATTAGAAAGGCATGCCTCGAATGAGTCTCCAAATACCGAGAAATCATCCATGAAAACTTCCATGGAGGTTTCAAGAATATCTTGAAAAATAGCAATCATGCATCTTTGAAATGTTGCTGGTGCATTACAAAGACCAAAAGGCATATGCCTATACGCATATATTCCAAAAGGACATGTGAATGTGGTTTTTTCTTGATCAGTTGGATCTATTGGAATTTGGAAATAACCAGAAAATCCATCGAGAAAACAAAAGAATTTGTTCCCCGCAAGTCTTTCTAACATTTGATCCATGAACGGTAAAGGAAAATGATCTTTCCTGGTGGCGTCATTTAATTTTCGATAATCAATGCACATTCGCCAACCAGTTATGGTTCTGGTAGGAACAAGTTCATTACGTTCATCAGTTACTACAGTAGTTCATCCTTTCTTAGGAACACAGTAAACATGACTCACCTATGAACTATTCTCAATGGGATAAATAATTCCGGCGTCAAGAAGTTTGATTATTGGTTTCTTAACAACTTCTTTCATATTTGGATTGAGTCTTCGTTGTCTTTGAACAACGGGTTTAGAATCGTTTTCAATATTTATTTTGAGTTTGCAAAAGTTTGGACTAATTCCACGAATGTCAGAAGTTTTCCAAGCGAAAGCTTCTTTATGCTTTTTGAGTATAGAAACAAGACGTTCTTTTTCATCGGGTTTGAGTGCTGAAGATATGAAAACTGGAAGAAGAGAATTTTCTTCCAAGAATGCATATTCCAGATGATCAGGGAGAGGTTTCAAGACTAGATCCACTAGCGGATCTTCAATTGAAGTTTTGATTCTCATATCATCATTGAATTCCAACTCCTCAAAGTTGGTGTTTTCTTCCTCAGGAATTTCTTCGGTGTCTATTTGCATAAATTCAGCGAATTCTCTGTCGAGATCTTCATCACTGATTTGTCCAGATGTTTTATGAGTCTTAATTCTTTCATCAAGCAACTCATCAAATGTTTCCTCTGTTATTTCATCGATAACATCAATGCTATAACAAGTGTCATCATTTGCATGAGAATATTTCATGGCTTGATTAATCGAAAAAGAAATTCTTTTCTCCCCAACTCCAAGATTGAGTTCTTTATTTTTTACTCGAATGATAGCATCTGCTGTGTTTAGGAAAGGTCTTCCTAGAATCAATGGAACTTTGCTATCTTCCTCCATTTCGAGGATCACAAAATCAACAGGAAAAACGAATCTCCCAACTTGAACAAGCATGTTTTCAGCTATTCCAACAGGATATTGGATAGTATGATTTGCTAAACGTATACTCATTCTTGTTGGTTTCAATGTATCGATCAAAAGCTTCGCATACAATGAGTATGGCATAAGATTGATACTCGCACCGAGATCGGCTAAAGCATCACAAGTGATTGAATTTCCCAGAGTACATGGGATAAGAAAACTTCCAAGATCATCGAGTTTTTTCGGTAGTTTATTTTCAATAATGGCTGAGCAATCTTTATTCAAGAAGGGAGAGGAAATGTTTTTCATTTTACTTTTGTTGCTCACAAGTTCTTTCAAAAACTTCCCATAATTGGGCATTCCCGCTAGGACATCAACAAGAGGAACGTTGATCCTAACTTCTCTGATTAAGTCCATGAACTTGCCATATTGTTCTTCCATCTTTTCTTTCCTCAAACGTTGAGGATATGGAATTCTCGATTTATATGGTTTAAGCGGTGGAGTAGGTTTAACGGTTGGTGTAGTAATTGGTTCATTATCTTTTGGTTCTTCTTCTACTTCATCCTCACTATCATCATGAATGATAGTGGTTGTTTGGGTTGGGTTGGGTGGTGGATCATAAGATAGACCACTACGAGTATATACAACATTCATATGCTCATTCCTCATTTGAGGTGGATGATAAGATCCAGATGATGATGGTTTCGGATTGGTTTGAGTATTGCTTGGCAAGGTACCAGACGGTCTTGTAGTAAGTTGATCAGAAAGGCGACCAAATTTGGTTTCAAGATCTTGGATAGAAGCTTGATGATTCTTTTGCCCTTGTTCTACTTTGCTTTTGAGCATAAAGAATTGATTTTTCATGAATTCATTCGTTTTCTTTTGAGCATGCACGAATTCACGCATGGTTTTTTCGAATTCAGATTCTTCATTTTTTGTTTCACGTGATTGTGATAATGAACGGTTATCATCACGAGAAGATGTCTGACGATTGTCTTCACGAGTTTGGGAATTTCGAGTATCATCCCTTGGTGGACAATCTTGCCAATCTCTAGAATTTCTATCGTAGAAGTTTCCACGATATCCTCCTCCTCGATATCCTCCATAAACATAATTGGCTTCAGCTTCGGGACCTCCCATGAGTTTGTCATCACACTCGGATGATGAGTGATTTCCACCACAATTGGTACATCCTTCACGCATTTCTTTGATTTCTTTTTGGATACTTTGGAATTTAGAATCGATTTTAGAGGTGAGATCTTTCATCATATCCATGATTTTGAAATTTTCATTCGTTCCTTCCACGAATGCAATGGATTTTCGTTGAGGTTTGGTTTTGGAATCCTTAGACCAATCAAGCTTAAGAAGTACATGGTCTTCTAATAAAGTGTAAGCTTCATTAGGGGTCTTATAAAGGAAAATTCCTCCGGCATCAAGTATGCCTTGATTTGTGTCATCGAGACCATGGTAAAAGATTTGAATTATATTACCACGAGACAATCCATGCCCATGACAACTTCGGAGCATGTTTTTCATTCGAAGCCAAGCTTCGACAAGATTTTCTCCTTCCTTTTGAGTAAAGCTACGAATTTCACCTAAGAGACGATCAAACATAGCCGGCGGAAAGAAACTTCCAACAAATGCTTCTCTTATTTGGTCCCAAGTTGTGATCACTCCGGGGCTTAATTCATTATACCAAATTTTCGCTTCTCCGGTGAGAGATGATGGAAAGAGTTTGAGTCGGATTGCATTTGCATTGGTATTTCCATAAAGAAACATGTAACAAATTTCAAGAAAATCAGCTATATGTTTGTGTGGATCCGATTTAACTCGACCATCAAATTGGTTGTCTTTAATCATCGAGAGATGATGACCTTTGATTGTAAAGTTTTCTCCAAGATTAACGGGAACAATGGCGGCTGCGGGTGTAGAAGCTACAACCCTATTGGTATCCCACATAGGTTGATCGTCAGCCATTGGAAATGGTAATTCAAGAAAAAGATTAACGATTGGATGAACTTCGGAATGGTTTTCAAATGGTGGGTTAACGGTTTTTGGTATTCTTTGTTCGGGTGGAACGAAGGGTGTTTTCTTTTTGCGAAATAATCTTTCGGGATTAGACAATGGTGTACTCAACTCGTCGCTTGAAGAGCGAGTGGTCATACAAGAGAAAAACGAGCCCTATCGAAAAGGATTTAAAAATTAAAAACTAAAAAAAATATATGTTTTTTTTAGGAACAGTAGCAAGTGAACCGGCTGTTGGGGAAATTGAACGTGGCGGTTTGGAGATGAAAAAGTTTTACCGAAGGTTTGAACCGGACGGTTGAGAGGCTGAACTGGCGGTTCGAATTTTTTTTTTCAAGTTTAAAATATTACCGAAGGTTGAACCGCCGCGGTCGAAGGTTGGACCGGCGGTTTGGATGTTTTTTATTTTTACCGAGAGGATGGACCGGACGGTCGGGGGTTTGGACCGGTGGTTTGGTCTGATTTTTGGGTTTATCGAGAGTAGGACCGCCGAGGTCGAGGTTCAGACCGGCGGTTTGCAGAGAATTTTTCTAAAATTTTTTTTAGAGCTTAACAATAACGATTACGAATACGAATTGAAATACGAATTTGGACAAAAAATTATAAACAAAAAATTCAAAAAGAAAACGTGATCAAATCTCCAGCAACGGTGCCAAAAACTTGATGTGCCCGTTTCGAGTGTAAGTTTTAAAATTTATAACACGATCTACCAATGATTCAAACGCAACACATACAAGCAAGTATAATCGTCCGTGTGTAGTAAGAGATAAAATGGTAAGCCGAGGTCGTTCACAGGGATTTGTTTAGTTTTTTGGATGTGAGTTTTGAATATAATATCAGTCTTGTTCAATGATTCTAATAGCAAGAAAATAATGATGATTTAAATTCAATATATTAAAACTACACTTGCTTAGACTAGTTTTGCACAATTCTCTTGATATGATTATGACAATGATTCCATTTGATTATGATCAATGAATTAGGAGGTGTTCTAATTCAATTAGTGGGTATACTAATCCTATTGCTTCCAACACTTTCAATCCTCGTCAAGAATTTAAGATGACAAAAAAAAAATTTAAGATTTGATCAACCAAGACTAACACAACTCAATCACTTGATTCGCTTTCGTTTCACAAGCAATTGACAACTACACTATTTTAGTTTTCCAAGTTTAATCAAGTTACTTATGAAATGGTCAATACATAAGGTAACACCCTCATAGACAAAGGTTTACAACTAATTGACTAACAATGTTATTTTCAACCCATTACACTATTAGCAATTAACCAAACTTGACAACTTTTTGGTGGAGAAAACTCTTAATAGCACAATTCGATCTTAGTATTAGCTTTTCGTTTAACTAGAACCATGGAGTCATAATCAACCAAGAATCATATCACAAACATCATCTAGGCAAGTGCTCAAAGCACTTAGCCACTCATGGCACACAAAAAAATAACCACAAGAAATTTATCACTTGAAAACATAATTAAAAAGTCTTACAAAAGTTGTAATGATGATTACAAGAATTAGGAACACTTGTGAGATGATCGAAAAAGATTCCTTGAATGATTAAATTGATGATTGGTGAATGTAAGCTTCTTCTTTTCCTGCGTTTTTCTTCCCTTGTCGCCCCTTGAGAGTATGAAATGAGTTGTAGTAGTTGTTGATTATTGATTAGTTGTAGATAGATTATATGATAGCTGTCTCTTTTTTTCTCTTGGCCAAGCATACCAATATATATAAGATGACTCCCCTTGGTCACCAAGCAAAATACTTGAGCCCAAAGTGTCATAAAAATTCTGCACTTGGAGTAAATGAAGTGTAATTACAACCCATACGAAGAGTTAGTTCATTAAAGATAGCCATTAAGTGTGCCAGCATTTGCATGAACCCAAGATTTGAAGTCTCGACCTAAGGTTCAGATTCCGGCCCAAGGTTTGGAGTAAGGATT
Organism: Artemisia tridentata subsp. tridentata; assembly: GCA_021014915.2. NCBI lineage: Eukaryota > Viridiplantae > Streptophyta > Magnoliopsida > Asterales > Asteraceae > Artemisia > Artemisia tridentata. The sequence continues at coordinate 286,933,238 of CP139509.1, forward strand.
GCATGACTATGTTGAACCTTGGGTTGAACTTAAACCTTCAATGTATTTCTTGAATGTTTGGTTGGAGAAGCAAGCCATAATTCTTTACATATAACTTTTCATTCATTTCATTAATTCTTGATCTTTTCTTGAACTTGGAAATCATTGTAATCTTGATTCTTTATCCTTGACGATCCTTTCAAAGCCTTGATTGTGAGAAGAATCTTATGTTTGTGCAAAAGCTCTTGATTTAACAACTTTTCTTCATCTTTTTAGCCATTTACTTGAACTTGATTGTACCTGAACCTGAATACATCTTTTTTATCTTTTTAAGCATAATATGTTCACAAATACAACCAAATACAATGCATAAACATAGAAATAACGCGACTAAAACATGTATAAAATAAGCGTTATCAAAGATGGAGCACTGATGGGTGTGTGATGGGACTCAACCGTAATTGTTGATCCTTCACCCTGAATATTTTGATCCTGAATAAGCATTTCTGAAAATAGTGGTACTTCAATCCCATTATAACCCTTAGAACTCATCCTCATATTACTAAAAAGCTTTTGAGTAAGGGTAGGAATTTTATAAACAGTTTTGTAAAATAGAAGTAGATTCTTATGCTTGTTCAAAAACAGTTGAATAAATCTTGGATATATTAAAAACTTGTATTTGCTATCCAAGTTTTTCACCATACCATCAAAAATCAATTTTGAAAATTTAAAAGTCCTTTTTGTGGCAAACCAAATAAGAGCAGTTGCAATATTGGTACTGAATTGCTCCCAAGAAGTTTTCTTTGGACGTAAACAGTCTAAGATGGTATGAATGAGAAATCTCCGTTGAGGGGCAAAGTGTCCTTTTTGAAAAGTTAATTTATCAGAATTTGACACATACCCCATCCTGGAAAGGTTTTCAAAAATTTCAGTATTAGATAAAGAACTAATACCATCATCATCTGCTAGTTTGAGATGTCTCCTATCAGATAACTCAGTAATAGTCAGGAATTTGCCATCAACTATGCCATTTAACTCTTGTTCTCCATTATCAAGTGTATTGACAATAGCAGTGTGCCAAAATTGTTTGATTAGAGAACTATAGACAATAGGATTCTTTATAAGAGCATACCTGATGTGGCTAGCATTGAGAAAATCCAATATCTGATGAAACCCATGACTTCCCTCTGTTTTCTCTAAGTATGCAACCATGTTATGTTTATCATAAAAAGCCAAATTCGTCATTGAGATTGATAAAAGTTGGATTAGAGTGTTGGGTTATGTTATTTGATGAAAGAAAATGTGTTTGGTAAAGCCAATTGAGATTATATGGAGAGCACTTAGGGTTTCGATTGGACCGACTTAAGAAATTGTTTCTTTATCGTGAATAAATCTTTCAAGTTAAAGAAATTATGTGAATTCTCCAATTTAGGAAACCTATACGCAAGGTAGGTAACGAAAATCTCTCAACGGCTTTAATTAAAAAAATGGTTATTCCCAAACAGCACTAACGGTTACCTAGCAGTACTAAGTTTTAGCCTAGCAGTATAAAACTTTTGACTAGTAGTACTAACTTTTTACAAAAACTTTTTCTCAACAGTATTAACTCAATTTTCTTACAAAACCAATACTGCACTCAAACTTTTTGAAGGAATTAAGTGTAAAGGAAGACACTTAATTATTTTCGGTTGCATTTAACCTCTGGTTGTGTGAAAACCAATTTTTTCTGTATAAATACTGCCTATGATCAGATTGACTCATAAAAAGAGCCTTCTTGACAAGGTTTTCAGCTCGTGGCAGGTGTTACCTCTAACACAAATGTATTTGATTCACGTTTTCTCGATGTTCTCTATACCAGATGTCCTTGGACTAACACACTATCAAATGATAGATTAGTAAAGAGTGAGTTAGCTCAGTTACTATCTGACTAACTAAATACCACCAATTTATATTCAAAATACCACCTGATAAACATAGGTTGATTTCAAGAATAAGATTTTCAAGAACCTCCCAACTCAGGTGTAAAACCCTTGTCAAGTGATCCCCAAATCCTTTCTATCATGAATCCATCATTTACAAACAATCCACCACTTTTGCTTCTCACACAGCATCAATTCCAATCATACTGCTTGCTTATCCTACAAATGTTAGTCTAAAACAAAGAAAACACAAACCAGAGCATTTCCTTCATAACAGCATTAATTTTGACTAACAGTTTTAACGCAACAGTACTAATTTGCACTAGCAGTATTAACTTAACATTCTAGTAGTATTAACATCTAACAGTACTAATCCTTTACAAAACTTCACAAAGACACAAAGAGATTAAAACTTTATAGATTTAGCATTCCAATACTTGCAACGAAGTACTGAAACCTTCCAACATCAAGATCTTTTGTAAGTAAATCTGCAAAATTGTTATCTGTGTGTATTTTAACAACTTGAATTAACTTTTTGTCAGTCCGGTCTCTTATAAAATGATGTTGAATCTCTATGTGTTTTGTTTTAGAGTGTAAAACATGATTTTTAATAATACAAATAGTACTGTTATTGTCAATATAAATCATGGTGTGCTTAAAATTATACCCATAGTCTAGCATTTGATTATGAATCCAGAGTACTTGTCTATAGTAACTAGAAGCAGCCACATATTTAGCTTCAGTTGTAGAATTGGCAACCACAGTTGGTTTCTTACACTGCCATGATATCAACCTGCATCCTAGGAACTGACAACCTCCTATTGTTGACTTCCTATCTAAACTTGCACCAGTATAGTCACTATCACTATATGTCACCAGATCAAATGGAGAATCTCTAGGATAACAAAGACCTAATTTAGGTTGACGTTTTAGGTACCTAAAAATTCTTTTCACAGCATGTAAGTGTGAAACCTTAGGTGTGACTTGAAATCTGGCATATGCAAATTCAGCAAACATAATGTCTGGTCTAGATGATGTAAGATACATCAATGATCCAATCATTGACCTGTATAGATGAACATCAACATCATCACCATCTAAGTCTTTGAGCAAAGGTTTGTCTGGATCCATTGGGGTGCTAGCTGTCTTGACATCTGTGTACCCAAATTTCTTTAAAATGTCAGCAACATATTTATCTTGACTGATAAATATACCATCTTCCTTTTGCTTGACTTGCAACCCTAAGAAGAAATTTATTTCTCCCACAGAACTCATTTGAAACTTTGTCATGCATCAGTTTCTCAAACTCAGTACACATCTCCTTCTTTGTAGAGCTAAAAATAAAGTCATCAACATAGACCTGGATAAGAAAAATATCTCCTCTTTGCCTCTTGATAAACAATTTCTGATCCATCTTACCTCTGTGAAACCCATTGTCCAATAAATACTTGGCCAAGGTTTCATACCAGGCTCTTGGAGCTTGATGCAAATCATAAATTGCTTTCACCACCTTATAGACTTTGTCAGGATAGTCAGGATCTTTAAACCATGGTGGTTGAGTAACATAAACCTCTTCATCAATTGTACCATAAAGGAAAGCACTTTTCACATCCATCTGATACACCATGAATCCCATAAAAGAAGCATAAGCCAAAAACAGCCTTATTGCCTCAATTCTTGCTACAGGGGCAAAAACTTCATCATAGTCTATGCCTTCTTCTTGAGTATAACCCTGTGCAACGAGCCTTGGTTTATTCCTAATTACAATTCCTCTCTCATCTTTCTTGTTCTTGAACAGCCATTTTGTACCAATTGCCCACTTACCCTTAGGCAAATCTACTAGAACCCAAACCTTTTGTAGCTTAAACTATAAAAGCTCTTCCTGCATTGCTTCTACCCAGGACGGGTCACTAAGAGCTTTGGCAATTCTTTTGGGTTCTTCCTGAGATAGGAAACAAGCAAACAAACAAGTATGAAGGTCTTCATGAGTTTTCCCTTCATAAATAGCACTTATAAAACCTTGTTCATTTGTAGCATGTTTTATTCTCCTTGTCATTACACCAGACTGCACATCACCAATTACATGATCAAGTGAATGGTCTTTGCGAATTCTTGTATGTGGAGTTGAAGGAGCTTGATATGTAATAGGAATATTGTTCATATCCACTCCTAAGTCATCATCAGAAAGATCAATAAAAACTGTTGGACTAATAGTATCATCATCTGGCCCAGCAGTATTAATATTTGGCCCAGCAGTATTAACATTTTGCCCAACAGTACTAACATCATTAGTACTATTTTCATGATTCTCTTGATCATCAACTTCACTTTCTTTATTTCCACCTCCAGCACCCTTCTTTTCAGCATCATTAGAAGGTTATGGTTCATCATTGCTAACATCCTTTGAAGATGAATCAAACAGTGAACCATCTTTCCACAGTGGCATCATAAGGTAGTCTTGGCTAGATCCTATCTCCATGCTAGATTGACCTGCATCAAAACTATCTTTTGAACCTGCAAAATCATTAGAGTTTGTATCTGCAACAATTGGTACATAATTCATTGATTCTGTTAGCATATCAATATCAAACAACCACTCAGGTCCATCTCCTACTGCACTAGACTTATTCTCCAAGAACTCAACATGCATGTTTTCTTCAACCTTCCTAGTTCTAATGTTGTATACCCTAAAAGCCTTACTATTCATAGAGTACCCAACAAAGAATCCCTCGTCAGATTTTCCATCAAACTTGCCCAAATCATCTAAATTATTAAGAATGGTAACATGACATCCAAATTGTCTCATGAAGCTTAGATCTGGTTTTCTATCTCTAAATAGTTCATAAGGAGTCTTGTTATGATGCTTCACTACTAAAATCCTGTTCTGCACATAGCAAGCAGTATTAACTGCTTCAGTCCAAAATGTAGTAGGTAACTTAGAGTTAGCTAACATGGTTCTAGCAGCCTCAATCAGTGTCCTGTTTCTCCTTTCAGCAACACCATTCTGCTGAGGAGTTCTAGCTACACTAAATTCCCTTTTAATACCTTTTTGATCACAAAACTCATTCATAAGTCTATTCTTAAACTCGGTTCCATTGTCACACCTGATTATTTTTACTTTCTTATCAGCTAAATTTTCTATCTCGGTAATAAAGCTCATAATGATGCCACTAGTCTCATCCCTGGTAGCTAAAAATAAAACCCAAGTAAACCTGCTATAATCATGAGTGACAAAAAGACAATATTTCTTATTCATCAGTCTACTCACAAAAGTTTGACCAAACAAGTCCATATGTAACATGAATAAAGGCTGAGTAATAGAGTTTTGAATTTTAGACTTACAAGTGGTTTTGTGTTGCTTTCCCTTAGGACAAGCCGCACAAGTTTTGTCATTTTCAAAATGTTTTTGAGTTAAACCTCTTACAAGGTTATCCTTAACAATTTTATTAATGGTTTTAAAATTTACATGACCAAGCTTCCTATGCCATAACATTGATTCATCCAATGTGGCATTTGCAACAAGACAAGTTAAACTCTCTTTAGGAACAATATTCTTCATATCAACACTGTACATGTTGTTCTTTCTAGGAGCTTTAAGTAACACCTGACTTTCATCAGCTAACTTAAAGTCAGGAGACAGAACAAAACATTAAGTTTCAGTAAAAAGAACATTGTTCTTTTTGTCACACATCTGTGAGATACTAAATAGGTTAAACTTTAACTCTTGAACAAAGTACACATCTGATAGTAACTTTACCAGTAATCCTTCCTCCTCTGGCTCCTCCCCCAAAGGCAACATATCCACCATCAAATTCAATGAATTCTGTGAGATAGGACATGTTCCTAGTCATGTGCCTTGAGCATCCACTGTCAAAATAGCCTGGATCTTCTTTTTCTTGTTGTGGATGATCCTGTACATAAAAATAAGAAAATTAGTTTCCTTTGGGGACCCAAGCCATTACTGACTTGGATCTGCCTTGTGCATCAATGTAATTATGTTTCTTCAATACAATTGATGCACTATCAAGTTTGGTAGGTCTCCAAACATGCTGAGGACTTAACAACATTGCTCTAATTGACCCTAACAGCATTTACAACTTCTGAATTTGGCCTAGCAGTATTAACTACTGGCCGAGCAGTGTTGGGATTCTTGATTTGATGAGACAAAGTGAATACAAGAATGAAACAAAGGGACTTAAAGTGACAAAAGATGAAACTTCAAAAGAAAGAAAAGATTACTACAGATCTTTTATATTTTTAGTATATATCTTTTATAACCCTAGTATCTCTATTATATAAAGAGATACTGGGAATTAGTTTTATAAGTCTAGACAAGATATAGACGTCTAAAAGGTGTGTGTGTGTTCTAGGTGTTTAGTCTTAGAAAAATGCCTAGGGTTTGTTTAGTTTAAGCCTCAAGATCAATTGTGATCCTTGTTATAGATAGATAACACGTTTTATTTAATAAAATTGAATGCTTTGTTGGGGAAAAACCTTGTTCATAATAATGTTAATTCTTGTTTGAATATTCCGCTTTCATTATTATGTGTTCTAGATAATATGAGGTCTAAACAACATCGAGTCATAAACGGTCCAAGAACTAAGAAGGCGTCTTAGTTTCTACAGGTGGTATCAGAGACTAAGACGCCTTCTTAGTTCTTGGACCGTTTATGACTCGAGGTTGTTTAGACCTCATATTATCTAGGACACATAATAATGAAAGCGGAATACTCAAACAAGAATTAATATTATTATGAACAAAGTTTTTCCCCAACAAAGCCTTCAATTTTATTAAATAAAACATGTTATCTATCAATAACAAGGATCACAATTGATCTTGAGGGTTAAACTAAACAAACCCTAGGCGTTTTTCTAAGACTAAATGCCTAGAACACACACACCCCCCTTTTAGATGTCTACATCATGTCTGGACTTATAAAACTAATTCCCTGTATCTCTTTATATAATAGAGATACTATGGTTACAAAGGATATATACTAAAAATATAAAAGATCTGTAGTAATCTTTTCTGTTGACATAAATAATGCCTAAAAACATTATTCATATCTCTATGTTTCAATGATCACAAAATATAAACTCATTAAACATAAACTTATCAAATAAACAAGTATTTAGTTGTAAATATTCATTTCTACAACTTATTCACTTAACGTATGAATAAACAAGTGCTTAAAGCATTATATGATCAAAGGAACATTTTTGTTAATAACTAGATTTTTTATAAAACATCAAAAACATTTTATATATTTTTGAAAAACATTTTTGGTATTAAATAAAAATGTTTAATCTTTTATTAAAATATGAATTCAAATTTTTAACCAAAATCAGTTAAAATGTTCCAGAAAAACCTTCCCCACAAAAGGAAAAAATTGGCCAACGGCCAGTAGGGGCGGCCCCCTTAATTTTTCTAGGCGGCCCCCTTAATTATTAAGGGGACCGCCCCCTATTTAAGGGGACCGCCCCCGCTCCAGTAGACCTCCAGCTGTCCAATTTTTCTCCTATAAATACCAGCCTTCTCCTGGACTTTTACTCACCTTTTGCACACTGAAACTTTCTGTTTTAAATCACATTTCATATCTTCAAAAACCCTTTGATCATATAATCTTAAGCTTTGGTTTCTAAGTGATCCAAGCTTCCTCCATTCAAGTGCAAGAGAAGAATACTCCTTCAACAACTAGAAGAAGTATTGCAACTTAGATACCTAAGTTGTTTGTGTCATCATACATTTGTTTATAAGTTGTGTATTGTTGTTAGATAGTTGTGTGTATAATTGTTTGGGATAGGTTAGTGTGTAAGTAGAGAATTTGTGTTGTTAAGGTGTGTAAGTAGTGAAGGTGTGAAGAAGTAGTAGTGTACATAAGTTGTGCTTAGTTGTGAAGTGTCGTGAAGAAGTCGTGAAGAAGTCGTGAAGAAGTCGTGAAGAAGTTGTGAAGAAGTCGTGAAGAAGTCGTGAAGTAGTCGTGAAGAAGAAGGTGTGATTAAGTCGTGTTTAAGTTGTGAGATTGGTTCTAGCTACGATTAGAACTCGACATCTAGCTTTGTGTCGTTAAGCCGGTGTAAGCTAAAGGTGTGTAAAGGTTTTCTCCGCCATAAGGGAGCTTGTTGACATAGTGAAGAAAACTCTCGAGTTAGGTGCTCGGGGAGTGGAGTAGGGCAAGGAAGGTGTCCTTGTAGCCGAACCACTATAAATCTCTTGTCTCTCGGTTAGATCTTTCCATCTCTAGCTTTTATTTCATTTTATTACCTTACTTGCATTACTTATTTATATTTACTTATATACATATTGTTCATATTGTTCAAGGAGTTGAGATCACATAAATTTGAATCTAAGTTTTAAAAAGTAAATAAAGTTTTCATAATAAATTTTAAAAGGACATAAAACTATTAAACCCCCCCTTCTAGTTTTCCACATTTTCTTTCTTTTGAAGTTTCATCCTTTGTCACTTTAAGTCCCTTTGTTTCATTCTTATATTCACTTTGTCTCATCAAATCAAGAATCCCAACAAACAGTATGAACTCTTTTATTAACAGTATTAATCTTTTTCTCAAAACTTTTGTTGGTAAATGTTGTTTTCTTATAAAAGGGCCATTTAACAGTTTTTTGAGCTGATTTAGAAAAATATGATGTTGGTTTAGCACTAAAAACTGTTGATTTTGGGTAAGCAGTATTAACAGGCCTAGCAGTATTAAGTGGTTTTAGGCCAGTTTTCATCAAAACTGCTTTTGAAGCCATGTTTCTATGAACACTGGGGTCAGGTTTTTTTGTCAAAACAGTTGTAATTCACCCTTGTATTAGTATTCCCATATACCCTTGTATTCCTATATACCTGATGAAGCGAAAAGTGTACCGCTTTTTGGGGGTCATTTAAGCCCTAAATCGTATTTATTTGATCAAATATTGCCCTAAATCGTTCCTTTTGTCATTTTAGGTACTTTGGAGAAGAAATCTGGAAAAGGAAGCATTTTGGCCGTTTTTGGAGCATAAAAGTGAAGAAAACGGAAAAGTCTCAAAATTATGCTGGAAACTACCTTTGACGGCGTCAGGGATTGGTCCAGACGGCGTCATGGCTTGGCAAAAGTGGTGGATATGAAAATTACTCATGATAAGCCAAAGAATTTTTCATGAAAAATCTGACGGCGTCACCATTTGAAGTAATCAAGGTCGTCACGGCTTAACTTAAAGAGGGACGGCATCAAGCTCAATTCTGACGGCGTCACCCCTTGATAGGCCAGAGAGGATTTTGGAGCACTAAAGAGGGACGGCGTCAGGAAGGCCATCCGGGAACCCTAAAAGCGGCGAGGTGACGGCGTCAAGTCCTATAACGTGACGCCGTCAGACCTTAAACTCTATATATAGTTTTGCAATTTTTTGTCATTAGGGTGGAACTTATTGTGTGTAATTTTGAAGGAGAAACCCTAAGACAAATTTCTGCCATTTTTAAGGGTTTTCATACCCTTGGATCTCCCTTGTTTAATTGAAGATAAGTGTTCATTTAATCAATCAATATGTCTATGTGTTGTTTGATTATATCTTGTTCTTGTCTTTTGATTAACATGCTAGGCTAGATTTATCTTGTGTTTGCTTAGATCTAATGAAACCTAGCTATTGATTATTGGTTATTAGTGTGTTATTAGTTGTATTGGATGATTGTTTATCTATGTTAGGCTTAAGAAAACTGGCTAACATCCTATTCGGTAACTTGCTTGAACGTCTTAAGAAACATGAGCCAATGCGTACTAAGGTTTTTATGGTTGTATTTAATGCATGAGCGAATTCTAGTGATCCCATGTTAGGAGCTTCTTAGCCGGCTCGACATAGGAGTGAAGTAGGAGCTTGTAGAGTTGGGGAAGTACGTACGCCACCCCACGATTGGTATTAAGGAATACACCCGTCATCTACGCGATTAATACACACTAATCAACCGGTAAAAGATAGTTAGGGAGTAAGGAAATCTAAGTAAACACATTTCCCTCCACATAAGTTTCACAACTCTTTTCATTTTCTGTTATTTTATTTTATTTGCATTCGTAGTAATTTGGGTTAGTTGACTAGCAACTAATTCCGCCCACTCCTTCAAACCCGAGATTTTACTTGCTTTCATAAAATTATAAAAATACAAAAAGAATCTTCCCTCACCCTTAGACCTACTAAAGTAGTTTTTCATACCTAACGAACACTATTCCCTGTGGAGAACGATCAATCCCCCGTACTTACCACTACACTATACTACATCGGTCAGGTACACTGCCTGGTGGGGTTGTAAGCCTCTTGAGATCCCTCGAGAGGTAAAACCTGTTGTAAGGTTGCAAAAACCATGCATCAAGTTTTTGGCGCCGCTGCCGGGGAATAGTTATTGTTTAGGTTGAATTTTTATTTTATAGGTCTACTCACTAGATTCCTTTCTAGTGAGATTTTTATTTTATTTTTGTAGGTTTTCTTTAGTCTATCTTTTTTCTTCGTTTCTGTGTTCGTAACCATTACCATCCGACATCATGGAAGATGGTAATATCTTTGATCCCAACAACCCACCACCACAACAACCACCACCACCTCCTAGAGCCCGTACCTTAGGAGAACTACTCCCGTCCTAGCCACCATGGCTACCGGAACACCATTGAGCTCACTCAAGGAGCCAATGTCACTCCCTTGCGATCCGACACCATCCGGTTGGTGCAAAGCGGATGCGCATTCCATGGACTTCGTTCCGAAGATCCTAACCAACATCTCAAGGACTTTCTCAAAATCGTTGATTCTATAGACCTTGATGTTGCCACTCGAGAGACGACCCGACTACGTCTCTTTCAATTCTCTCTGCGGGACCAAGCTAGTCAATGGCTAGAACGTCTACCCGCAGGATCCATCACCTCTTGGGATGATCTCACCACTCGCTTCCTTGCTCAGTTTTTCCCACCGGGAAGAACTACCAAGCTAAGGAATGATATCTTGATGTTCCAACAACGTCAAGACGAAACCCTCTACGAGGCATGGACTCGATTCAAGGACTTACTCCAAAAAGTCCCTCACCATGGCATAGAACTTTGGCTCCAAGTCCAAATCTTCTATGACCATATCAATCTTTCCACGAGGCAAACCATTGACCAATCGGCCGGTGGTAAGCTACGAGATCTAAGTGCGGAACAATCATGGGCTCTCCTAGAAGATCTTGCTCTTTATGACAACGAAAGTTGGAGTGACCCCGTGATTTGAATAAAACGGTCAAGGCAATATCTTTGCCTTCGAACAATTCAAGCACTTCCGACCGTAGGATCATAGAACTTGAAGACCAAGTCAAGTTTCTTATGAAATCCTACGAGGCTCCTAAACCTTCAAGCCAAGTGAACAAAATCACTTCTTCATGTGAATTATGTAGTGGTCCCCACGACACTCGTGATTGCATGGAACTCCCCGAACAAGTTTTGCGGACTACGCATCCTCGCGTACCGACGGATCGGGAGACAAGTGGTACACTTTCAAACCCGAGCCAAACCCCTACGGTGATTCATACAACCCCTCATGGAAAAATCACCCAAACCTTAGGTGGAAACAGAACCAAAACACACAACAAACCAATTCTTCCAACCCACCTAATCGTTTCCAATCAAGCGGTTCCAACTCGAACCGTACTTTCAATAACAATCCTTCCAACAATTATGGTAGTACCAATAACTTTGAAGGATTGATGTCCCAATTTATGGCATCTCAAGAAGCTCGGATAGCTAAGTTTGAATCCGAATTCAATCAACAACAAACGGAGATGACCAATAAAATTGACAACTTATTGAGAGCCCTCAATAACCAAGTGCTATCACCTCCACATAAGGACACTAGGAACACAAATAGCGGACCCCAAGTAAAAGACCCCTCTTCATCCAAACATGTCCACTTCGTCAACATTGTCACTATCAAACCGATTGATAGGAATGATGATAATAGTGAACCTATGGATGAGGTTAAGAAAGTTGAGGTTGATAAGGAAGTTAGGACAAGTGAGATTAAAGAAGTGGATGATGATGAGGACTACTTCAATAGGCTACCCACTAAGGAAGAGCGCGCATATCATACAGACTTATTCGATGACCCCGAGACACCATACTTCCTAGGTAGACCAATTATAAAAATAGGCGACCCTTCTAATCTCAACATACCATGCAACATCGGACATTTGCATGTGTGGAAAGCTTACATCGACCTTAGATCGCCCATAAACATCATGACTAGAGCCCACTACAACTTAATAATGAAAAATCAACTTGGGTATAGGATGTTCCCTGATAAGGGTTGGATGAGTAACTTCACGGGAAGAGTTAAGGGATTACCGGTTTATGTAGGAAACTTCACCTATGTCACCGACTTTGTAATTGTAGAAGATATCCGCCCAATAGTCGATGCATCCTTAACTCAAGTGGTTTTTGGAAAACCATTTGTTGAGGTCTCTAGAATGACTTATGAACCTTCCTTAGGGATAGTTAGATTTAAGGATGAGACCGATGAGGTAAACTACCAAATGCCATATAAGATAGAACAATTCCAACACTTGTCAAATGTTGAGAAGGAGCTTAAGCAAGCGGTCTACTATAGGAATGATGAGGATAGAAATAAAGGAGTAGACTATGTTATGGAAAGGATATCCGGTTTCTACAAGGATTGTTTGAAATTAGGACCGGAGATAAAACCGGAAATGAGAATGGCCTAGGAACCGTGACCAATGATGGAGTCACGTAATGTACGGTGGCTTTGAGTCTAGCTACAAGACTCGTTAATAAAGAAAAGCGCTTCTTGGGAGGCAACCCAAGCTTTATTTGCTTTGTGTGTTTAATTATTTGTTTGTTTGATTTTATTTTTTCCGTATATATGTTTAATTTTTATTATTATTGATTCATGTTCAAAACTAAATTGTGAAAATGCTTTATCTTGTTTTTAACTTCGTCTTAACTACATATAAAGGTATTTTGCAAAAGATAAGTGTAAGGGAAATTCAAATCGGTTTACAAGAACAAATGAACATGAATCATAACAATAATAAATTAACATACATATTAGTATTTGTTTGAGTCAAATGCTTGTATCGAGTCATGATGATGTTTTGCAGGAATTCCAGGAAGTAAGGTATAGGTTTTTCCAAAAATTTTCCGGAAACTTAACATGAGAATTCTGTCAGATCATTTCTGACGGCATCAGGATTTACAACCTGACGGCGTCAGGTTTTAATTTTCTGAAAATTTTGAAAGTTTTGTTTTCATAAAAAGTTTTTATTAAATCTCTAACTTATAATCTCCAGGAATCTGCAAAATTATCATTCCACAAGCATTATATCCTTATATATAGAATTTATCCCGCCGATGTTATGCAGGTTTTCGTGTTTGTTTTCTCAGGTTTAACAGGTTATTTTGGACAAGGAAATGTTTGTTGGATCAAGCTTTTGGCGATGCATTAGTCATGGAGCTTCAACATTCTCTTGGAAGAAGATCTAACCGTGTGCCACATTATCCACCGAGCGAATCAGGGGAGTATTTGATTTCATTCTTTTACCTTATTTACTTTTACATTTGTTATTTGAACATTGGGGAAAATGTTCATCTTAAGTGTAAGGGGGGTAAAAGTACGATACTTTAGAGAATACAATTGCACTTGATTTTTGTTTGTTTAATAGTAAATGTGTAATAAAACTGAGAGAAATACCTGTTAGGGCAATTTTAGTGCCAAATTTAAAATTTTTTTACAACATTTAGGAGTGAAACTTTGATCTTAATGAGCGTCTCATGGATAGGAGTTATATGACTAGCACAAAACCGTACCACTAAAAAATTTTCCACCCCCAAATATGTGAGGTTCGCCCCTAGAATTGGTAGGAAAAGCATTTATGCTATGATGTGTGTACCGGTAGCACTTAGATTCTAGAACTTGCGTTAGGACCACTCCGAGGCCACAAGTGAGACTACATTCGTGTAGTTAGATTTACTACATGATAAGAGGCATTAGGATTAACCCATTGTTTTACACCTGTGTTTTTGTTATAATTACATTGGCTACATTGGTCAAGTAATTCTCCCACACCCTTTGCGTTGTACTCATTTTTAGTACACGATACCCCTAGTACACCCCTCAAAAGCCTATCTTTTCGTTTCGACCTTTAAGCATTTTACTTAAAGGAAGAATTTGTTACACCCCACTAAAATGTACACCCAAATCACCTTAGCCTACCTTGTATGCACTCATTTTTAGTGCATTATTGTGACAACATTTATTTAAACCCAAGTTAATTATCTAATTGATTACATGGTTGCTAAGTCGAGTCATATCCTTGTACATATTGTTTTGGGACGATTGGGACTCATGGGTAAAGTACTAGTGTAATGGAGTAATGGGGAAGAACATCATTTATTACCCCCATATGTGCTAAATATTTTAAAAGTACTCCAAGTTTTTCAATTATCTTAATTCGAGTCATTAGAATAGTATTTGTAAAGTTATGTAAAAATTCAAGTGTAAGGGGAATACAACGCCCCTATGATGTATTATTTTGGATGGTAGGGCAAAAGTGTATGCAAAAAAAAAAAAAAAAAAAAAAAAAAAAAAAAAAAATCAAGAAAAATACAAAAAAATGAGAAAAAGAAAAATAGAAAAAACATACGGACTACCATCCCGTTTTATTTATTTATTTTATGTTTTTGTTATTTTGTTTTGAGCTTAAGATTGAGTCGAGTCTTGGCTTAGCAACATTGTATAGTACATGTAATTAATCAAGATATTTAACTCGCCACCAGTAAAATATCCCTTATCCAACAAAACCGTGTTTATCATATCCCTACACCTCATGCTATAACCCATGTAAAAGCCCTCTTTGATAGTTTATCTTAGATGCTTACGCCTAGTGGAGAAGGTTTTCGATCCTTTCCCAAGCCTATGGTAATCTATTTGCTATGACAGGTAGTGAGAGATATTATCCGTTTTCATTTATGAGATTTATTTTGATGACACTTGAGAGATGTGAGTATCTAAACACTACTTGTGAGGTGCTAGTTTGTAATCTCCGTGCTTATTATGATTAAAGTGGAACGACTATTTGTTGTAATTACTTTTATATTAGCGTTAAATGACCCCTAACTTGTATTTTGATTAGAATAAAAGCGCATTTGCTTGAGGACAAGCAAATCTCAAGTGTAAGGGTATTTGATGAAGCGAAAAGTGTACCGCTTTTTGGGGGTCATTTAAGCCCTAAATCGTATTTATTTGATCAAATATTGCCCTAAATCGTTCCTTTTTTCATTTTAGGTACTTTGGAGAAGAAATCTGGAAAAGGAAGCATTTGACGTTTTTGGAGCATAAAAGTGAAGAAAACGGCAAAGTCTCAAAATTATGCTGGAAACTACCTTTGACGGCGTCAGGGATTGGTCCAGACGGCGTCATGGCTTGGCAAAAGTGGTGGATATGAAAATTACTCATGATAAGCCAGAGAATTTTTCATGAAAAATCTGACGGCGTCACCATTTGAAGTGATCAAGGTCGTCACGGCTTAACTTAAAGAGGGACGGCGTCAAGCTCAATTCTGAAGGCGTCACCCTTTGATAGGCCAGAGAGGATTTTGGAGCACTAAAGAGGGACGGCGTCAGGAAGGCCATCCGGGAACCCTAAAAGCGGCGAGGTGACGGCGTCAAGTCCTATAACGTGACGCCGTCAGACCTTAAACTCTATATATAGTTTTGCAATTTTTTGTCATTAGGGTGGAACTTATTTTGTGTAATTTTGGAGGAGAAACCCTAAGACGAATTTCTGCCATTTTTAAGGGTTTTCATACCCTTGGATCTCCCATGTTTAATTGAAGATAAGTGTTCATTTAATCAATCAATATGTCTATGTGTTGTTTGATTATATCTTGTTCTTGTCTTTTGATTAACATGCTAGGCTAGATTTATCTTGTGTTTGCTTAGATCTAATGAAACCTGGCTATTGATTATTGGTTATTAGTGTGTTATTAGTTGTATTGGATGATTGTTTATCTATGTTAGGCTTAAGAAAACTGGCTAACTTCCTATTCGGTAACTTGCTTGAACGTCTTAAGAAACATGAGCCAATGCGTACTAAGGTTTTTATGGTTGTATTTAATGCATGAGCGAATTCTAGTGATCCCATGTTAGGAGCTTCTTAGCCGGCTCGACATAGGAGTGAAGTAGGAGCTTGTAGAGTTGGGGAAGTACGTACGCCACCCCACGATTGGTATTAAGGAATACACCCGTCATCCACGCGATTAATACA
This sequence comes from Artemisia tridentata subsp. tridentata, assembly GCA_021014915.2. Classification (NCBI taxonomy): domain Eukaryota; kingdom Viridiplantae; phylum Streptophyta; class Magnoliopsida; order Asterales; family Asteraceae; genus Artemisia; species Artemisia tridentata. Next base: position 286,949,411 of record CP139509.1, read on the forward strand.
CACTAATCAACCGGTAAAAGATAGTTAGGGAGTAAGGAAATCTAAGTAAACACATTTCCCTCCACATAAGTTTCACAACTCTTTTCATTTTCTGTTATTTTATTTTATTTGCATTCGGAGTAATTTAGGTTAGTTGACTAGCAACTAATTCCGCCCACTCCTTCAAACCCGAGATTTTACTTTCTTTCATAAAATTATAAAAATACAAAAAGAATCTTCCCTCACCCTTAGACCTACTAAAGTAGTTTTTCATACCTAACGAACACTATTCCCTGTGGAGAACGATCAATCCCCCGTACTTACCACTACACTATACTACATCGGTCAGGTACACTGCCTGGTGGGGTTGTAAGCCTCTTGAGATCCCTCGAGAGGTAAAACCTGTTGTAAAGTTGCAAAACCACGCATCAATACCATCCTTTCCCTTTGATGGTAATTACAGTTAGCCTACACATGGTCAAAACTACCACAAACAAAACAGGCTTTATTGTACATCACAAATTCACTTCCTAGGTGTTGGGACTTCTGATTATTCCAATTTCTTTGGTTTCTCCTAGGACTATGTGACTTGTACATCTCAGCATACTTAACTGATTTCCTAACTGGTTTATCTTGTTGTTTAGGTGCAACAGATTCTATCTTAACAACAGCAGGAAAAACAGTTTTCTTTTCTAACATTTCTTCTGACACCAATTTCTCAACTAAGGGTGTATCAAAAGATTTCCTAACCTTTTTAAAACTATCTTCACTATCACTCTTACAAGTCTTTGATCCTATGCTTTTAGTCTCAGACTCTTTGACCTCCTCTAGATGGGACAAATCAAGCTTTAGGGTTGGAAATAACCCTGTATGGGGAGGTGGAACAGCCTTATATCCTATACCTGTCTTGAATCTATCAATAAGCTGACACTGTATAATCCTGTCTATACTTTTAGATGACCCTGCATATCTTTCTATATTAACCTCAATACTGTCTTTTTCTTTCTTAAGTTTTTCTAACTCATGTTTAAGTACACTAATTTCAGCATCTTTGTATGAGATATCTCTTTTTAATACAATAATATCTTAAGTAAAGATAGTCTCATTCTTTTTATAAAATACTAGTTGCTCTTCTACAACAGCTAACACTCTTTTATAATTAGCTAGATTGAACTCAGATTGATTAAACTCTATTCTTAAATCATCATACTGAGTTTTGAGAGTTTCAAATCCTTTTAAATAGGTTTTTGAACAAGTTTTGTTAGTGTATACCTCATAATCTGAAAGAGCCATTAGAGCCATATTAGTAGGGGTTTCCTCTTCTACCATAAAGCTCCAGTCAAAACCAACCCCATCAATAGCCACTATAGCTTTGGAAGAAGTTTCTTCCAAATTCACAGTCTTTATGTTGCTCTCTTGGTTCCTAGATCCTCTTCTTTCTTAACTCCTATTCCCGCTGTCTTGGTTCCTTTGCCCTCTGCACTCCCTTACAAAGTGAGCCAACTTATGACAGTTGTAACATTCAACCTTTGACTTGTCATATCCAGTAGTGTCACTACCATTGATAGTGATCTTCTTACCAGTCCTCTAGAAAAACCTCCTTGCCCTCATGCTCAACAGTGCTAACTGCCACTTCAAATCCATCTCTTCTAAGTTATCTTCATGAATTTGTTCTAGATCTTCATGTACAAGTTGAGACCCATTTGATTGATTGGCCAAAAAAGCATATACAATAGCATCACTTAAGGTAGCAGTACTAGCTTAAGTGCTAGCAGTACTAACTGGAGTGTTAGCAGTACTAACACCACAAGAAGTATTAACTTCACCAGTACTTCTAGGGCTATGAGATGACACAAAGGCCATATTTTGAGAACTTGAACTTGAACTTGAGCTTGTACTTCTCTTAACCTCTTGTTCAACAATCTTAAAAATTTTGTAAAGGTCATCAAGACTCATTGTGTCTAGATCAGGCTTATTCCTCCAGACCACAACATGAGTATTCCACTCAGCAGGAAAACTTCTCAAAAACTTCAAATTGAGATCTTCTTGTGTCTTAGTTTCACCTAAGACAGCCAGTTAACTTACAATCTTTAGAAGTCTATTGAAAATAGAATCAACAGACTTTGTGCTTGGAGCACTAAAGTTCTCATACATTTGCTTCAGAAGAGTTTTATGTGTCTTCTTAGTTGCTTCATTGCCTCTAAACCTTGTTGTTATTGCAGTAAACAAGGTCTTAGCATCCTTGTATGGATTGAAGGTCATCAGATGTTCATTGGGAAGTGCCATCAGCAGCATACTTCTAACCTTCACATCATTCTTCTTTTGGACCTTTTCTTCTGTAGTTACAGGACCTGGTATTGTTTCAGTTGTGACACCTTCCACTGTTGATGCTTTAGGTAATAGTTAACTTAGAAGAATATTAACAATGCAATGTAATAGTTAACTTGAATGAACAAACAATATAACCAAAACACTTCAATATTATTAATCAATAATACGAGTACTCTGTGTAGTACTAGGGTTTATAACCTTGAAGCTTATATCAAAACGTATGTCAAACAACTTAAGCTAGGACCTCCTTTTATACACCAAGGAGTCATTTACAAGATAACTATAAATCTCCTAAACATATAGAATATACGTATCTTTCTAACTATATAAGATATACAATGAAGATCTTCTATGCATATCTCTTCACGCGTCTTTATCACATTAGCAGTACCAATCTTCATCAGCAGTCTTAAGTTGATACTGGCAGTACTAACTTTTACTCTGGCAGTACTAACTTAGTTAGTATTGTTAGTTGTAATATTTAGCCGTTCTAACTTTGGCTGGGCTGTACAAAGTGTGAAGTCATTTAATTCCCAACAAATACACACAACACCAAGATAGTTATAACTTAAAAATGTTTCAAAACGTACAAAATTCCACCAAAATTATATAAAATCGTTCAAAATAAACAAATTAAACCATTTTAACGAAAAACAATTAATCTTGTGTAATTGCTATTCCGATTTCTTTTGCATTTTTCTTGGTAATCCCATCTTCTTAATAATAGGTCAGGGCTTAATTTTTTGGAGGGTTTATGAACGATCTATATTTCTTATAGTAGGTTTTTGGAACATTTGGTTTATTTCTCTATGTTTTACATGAATATTGTTTAACTTAGAACAGGCCCAATGAGTGTTTGGATAAGTTGCTTAATTAAAAAACATGACTACTCAAATTTCAGGAATTTTTCGGTACTATCCCGTTTTGGTACTGGTACTGTATTAGTGGTCCCGAATTTTTTTTTTTGGCTCGATTCATGGTGCCGGTCACATGCCGTGTATCACTGTTTTGGTAAGGTACCGGTACGGTACCGTAATTCGGTTCCAAATGCTCATCCCTACACTATTATATGATTTGTTTTGTTGAAAATGTTTCAAATATTAAGTTACTAAACCTAGAATCTGTCCAGTTTTTATAGTCGACTTACTCATCATAGAAAACCACTCTAGAAAATTTTTGGGACAAATTACATTGGTACACACTTAGATATAGGTCTTAGGTAGTTCCCCGTCGAATTTCTTAATTTTTGGAGTTGATTTGGCATTTTTAACAAATGATACGGAATCGGGTGTCTGAAAATCTTTGAATATGAGTTCTGAATTTCAAACACAATTAGCATCACCCTAAGAGTAGTTTGAGAAGTCGACCCTTTTGAAATTTTGGTAGTTAAGACCCTAACTTAAACTTAGCAAGTTAGATCGACCCTAGAGGATAAGTAGCGAATGAGATATAGCCCCGGGAAGTTAAGTTATGTTTTCTGGGATTTGGCAGAGTTGATACCCGTGTACACTTTTAATTTTCTAACACAATTGGCTTAGAATTAAGACAAATGGTGTACATTTTTGGAAAGAAGATTCAAAAACCTCCAACTTAGGCATTTGAACGAACAAATTTTATTAGAAAACGAGCGAGATATAGCCCGTTGAAGTCGGAAAAGTTTCTGAAAAACTAAAATAGCAGATCCATGTATAATTAGGTATAAACTGATACCCAAAACTTGTTTTCACAAACCGAGGCACTAATTTATTGAAAGTTGTAACAAATGGTAATTTTCCATTTGTTTAAGTTTGATTAATTATCAGAAAATGCTCATTAATTATTTATTGACAACTATTAAATAGAGGTTATCTCCTTTAATGCTTCGTTATTACACTACAATAACTCAGAAACGTAAATACGTGATAAAATACATGGAACGAGCTCACACACGGACCACGCAAAATATTTAAAACCAACTACAAACCAAACGGATCCCTTAAAGTTATAATTGGGCCAAAACAAGTCTGTTACTATTCATTTGCCCAACCCAAATTTCATTTCTTTTATTCTTTACTCGGTTCAAATGCCAAACGCTTGGCTCATTTAAATCAACAATTTGACACACAATGTATACGGATTTTTACACAACTCAATTCTCACCACATCAAAGAATCGAGATCAACAAATGTCATGTTCTAACTCGATCATTTGATTACAAAACGAAGAGCAAAGTAAATGGTGATCGAGACATGCACAAAATGCAACCAATATTTTTCCAACTTAACCAATTGCGACCAAATTCAGTTCTAGCCTATACATTTCATGTTCATTAGTCGAATAAGAGTAAAAGAGATCATTCTTAACCATCTCTATGCTTTAGGACACGTTAGAATTCGTTTTGGACACTTAAACATGTTATGCGATATATAGATATATGTATCATTGACCAAAACCGAACCCAACTAGTAAACCCCCCCTCCTAAACTCACTTGTAACAGAATTCTAACTCACCTTATCCTCTAGGAAATCTCAAAAAATCTGCACAAGAAATATAATCTTCCAACTTGCAATTTAAAAATGATATAAACTTGTATATACCTCATATAAATCGACACACACTTTCCTTGGTTCATTCAATCTTAAACACACTTCAAAACTCATTTCTCTTGGTTCTCACTTACTGCCGAAGGACCAGAAGACATTTTCCCAATCCATTCGAACCACACTCAACCCATTCGAAAGCTTTCATAATCAAATACCAAAGGAAGAGTAGAAAATCCGAAACCTTGATCCTTTCTAGCATACAACAAACTGTTCATAGGTGTTGTAAGTCCTTTCTAATCTATGTACAACTCGTATACATCATGATTCAATAACCATGCATCGCATTTCCCTTCTATTCGAACGCATATCATTTCATTTCTTTTATACGCTTTTCATTTATTTACTTTTCGTACTCATGCATTGACCTCCTTTTATGGATGGCTAGAATACTAGTTCTACTTTTATTTTACGTTTACACGTTCCCTTTAATGCATTACGAGCTTCATTTATAGTATACATCATGTCGCATTATTTATTTCTTATGTCATATTTATTTCGTTATAAAGTCTCGACTGGCCTAAGAAGTGACCAAATATAAACAGATATATACACACAACACATTAATTTTATTGATCGACCTAATTCCTTACATGGCTATCTACCAAAATGGTGTTTGGAATTTCCCATTATAAGCTACTAAAAGCCTTCTAAAAAGCTTAAACTAAACACCACTCGAACGTTTTCCTTTATATATATATTTTTCAGAAATTGGGCTTGAACAAGAATAAGCCCAATAAGCCAACTCATATAAGCTGTGTATAGGCTGTAAGAAATATGTTTTTGTGATGTTAAAATAAGCCCAATTAAAAGCCCAAACTCATTTTTGACCTAATGGATCACAATTTGTTAATGGGCCTTAAGTTGTCTCGTTAAGGGCCCATTAACCGGAAAAATAAGCTATTTCAAAAATAAACTGATCATTTTGACTTAAATAAGCTATATAAGCTTATTGAAACTTTAGAAATCAAATCCCACTCTTTTTGTGATTTTTACACTAACTTTGCAAAATGTTTCACCCTTAGGGACTAAAACTGCCAAAGTGATAAAAACCCATCCAAAACTATCAAAACCAGTAAACTAAGGGTAAATATTGATAATCCAGTAAACAGGGAGCATGTGGGGTCATATTGGGAAACTTGTGGACTTAATTTGTAATATTGGACTAACGGAGGACTAACGGTGCAAACCTACACCGTTAGGGTATAAAGTGTACATTTTGGGAATGTACAAGGACTGGACAGTAACAATTTCTTATATTCATTTTTATTATTCGTTTCAGTACATTTTTATTCGTTACGTTTATATTTATTTAACGTATTTTTTAACGAATAAACTTAACCTGTTATTCAACGACACTCGGGGAAACGATAATTGTGAAATCAAAAACATAAAAATAGGATAATATTATGTATAATATTATTTTTGAACTTTAAGCATTTTAAGCATATCAAACTCACACATCACAAACCAAATGGTTATCCATTACTTGTTTTCACACTCATTGTGCATAACTGAGTCAAAATTGTAAGAACTCAGACTTTAATTATTAATTCAGGTAATGTGTTGAAGCCGTTCCCATAACTTGCTTAATTTCATATTTTACTTTGCTGACATTACTCAAGGTTAGTCATAGCCCCACTTTTACTCTTAATACTTGTTTTAAACTATTTGGGGTGAGAAATATGCTTGCTTTTATGGATCATGAAACAATGCTTTTATTTGTAAAACCATTACCTGCTAGCCTAAGTACTGTATCCCAAATTCATGCCCATACTCATGTACCGTTAATTCCCAGCTAGGAAGCACGAGTGATATAAATAGATCTATTGAGGGTGACACCTCCATCCGTGTTGGAGAACCAACAGTCCAGATAAGACAAACTGATGTATACCATGTCGAATTACAAGTATCAAGGGATAGCACACTTTCCGGGCCTTATTATTATTACATGAAATCATTTCATGCAACTGTCGTAGCTTCGGTAACATGGAACTTAGTGCAGCGTAGTACCCTTTCGTATAACATTTTGCACATTATAATGTTAACTCGTAAACTAAATGATCCAACCTTACTGCTTTATGTAAACTATTAGGAATATAAATATTCATATGAAGACTCGGTCACCCCGAGTATGGTCTAGCATTAAGTAGCTCGTAAATTTATTAATATTAGTTTAGTTATGTTAAGTATTCGTGGAGTTAGGTCGGGTCTTTACCCACTGTCAGCTCACTCCATAGCCCAAGTGGGGAGCCTCATGTATGCCTATATAAAGCCCTTCCCACACAAGGGAAGGGTTGGACCTTCTCATTTGTTGAATATAATATTCTCTCTTTTCTCTCACAAGGCTCCCAACTTCTCATCTTTTCTTTCTCTTATTCGGCCACAAATCTCAAACAACACACGAGTTATAAGTTCTAGTTAGTTACAATGGTATCAAGAGCCAAGGCTAGGTTCAAGTGATTGTATGTGTTCGGATTTGTGGTTCATCTTTTAAGTTTTTTTTGTGTTTTTGTTTGGTTCGACTTAAAACGCAAGAAAACATCAAGTTTGACCATTGTTGGTGTTTAGATTTGTTAAAAGCTTGTACTTTCTTGTTTAAGATTGTTGTATAAGCTTAGTTTAGTGGTTGGATAGCTTGATTCATTCGTTTATTGGGTGTTTGTGCAAATTCGAGTGGGTTTTGTGACTTTTTCTTCGTTGCGATTTGAGTCTCGATAAGACTTTCATTGTTGCGATTTGTGTTAGTTAAGGATACTGGCTGTTGCGATTTGGTGTGCATCGGGTTTGCGATTTGGCGTTTTACTCAAAAAGGGAAAAAAGACAAAATCGCAAGAAAAGGACGTTTTGTCCGGTTGTGAGTCGCGGTTTGACAGTTGCGATTTGGTCTTGTTGCAATTTGAGCTTGTTGCGATTTGGGTCTTTCTGGTTGCGATTTGTGCCTGCGATTTGAGGTTTAGACTTACTGCGATTTGATCTTTGCGATTTGAGTCACTGTTGGCTAATTGCGATTTGATTAATTGCGAGTTGACAAGTTGCGATTTGACTTGTTGCGATTTGACTGATTGCGATTTGACCTGTTGCGATTTGACGTTGCGAGTTGACACTTGCGATTTGACTTATTGCGATTTGGTTAATTGCGATTTGACAAACTGTGACTTGACTTGTTGCGATTTGATCAGTTGAGATTTGACTTCTGTAACTTGAATTTTAAAGATTAGTATTGCAATTTACTCTTGATTTTACGGTTTCTTTTGTTGATTTTAGAAAATCCCGCGAAAGATTCGATTTCTCGGTTTAAATCACAAGAGTTGTAAAATCCCGTCTACATCATGGCAAGCACTGCTTCTGATGACATTCAAGCTGCCGGGTCCGATACCCGCCCTCCTATGCTTGATAGGACGGATTATGAATCATGGGCACAAAGAATACGGCTTTACTGCTTGGGAAAATGTCCATTTATGAAGGACCTTTTCAGATGGGCACCACTAGAGATGCTGTCACTACCGGTGAGGATGGAACTGTCACTTTTGGAATCGACAGGCCACGTACTTACAATGATCTTAATGAGGAAGAAAAGAAGCGTTATGATGCTGACATTAGAGCTTCTAACATTGTGATTCAAGGACTTCCCAAAGATGTATACAAGCTCATCAACTTCAACACGGAAGCAAAAGCTGTTTGGGACAATGTCAAAATGCTTCTTGCTGGATCTGAACTGACAAAAGAAGATCGTGAGTCTCAGTTGTATGATGAGTTTGAGCATTTCAAGATGAATCCTGGTGAGAACATTACTGATTATTATGTGAGATTTCACAAGCTTGTGAATGACATGAGGATCATCAGGATGACAATGCCAAATATCCAGCTCAATTCTAAGTTTGTGAACAACATATCACCTGAGTGGGATAGATTTTTTACAGCTGTGAAGCTCAACAAGGGACTGAGAGACACCAATTATGAACAGCTGTATGCTTACTTACAACAACATGAAAAGCATGTTGTCTATGATCGTCAACTGAGGGAAAAACTCAATCCAACAACATCTAATGATTCACTTGCCTTTGTCTCAAATGTTCAGACGTTCAATCAATCCTCACCTGATCAAGTTTATCACCAGCCCTTTTCATCACAGAATCAGAATCAGACTTCATTTAGCCAATCATCGTTGCACCCACCATCTGCTATGAACCCCCAACTGGATTCAGGATACTATCAAACTGACAAGATGATTGATAATCTATCAAACCAAGTCTCCTTACTTGTCACAACCCGTAATTTTAGGTCATTTTCCGAACCTCGACGATTCACTATTCATCAGTCACTATTCATCATTTACTATTCACCGATCACTATTCATCATTTTACTATTCATCGTTTTCGGAGTCAATTTGAGATTCTGAGAAGCGTTCAGAAATTTTACTATTCACATGACACTATTCATTCCCGGAGGGAAAACACTATTCATGTCCATCATTCATTTCATCGTAAACGTGGTTTACGGGTATTCATATTCGCGTAACCGGTTGGGTTTAACTGCGAAATTCATGCATCATTAGTAGGGACACTTCATACGGACTAGGAATAGTCTACAAATCATCAGTATCCTAGGTCATGCACGGGTATGCATTATTTCAATTTACGTATGGTTATTTTATTAATTAACGTTACCACTCAGTTTTTACTACTAATAATATACCCGATACTCCCGACAATGATCCTAACATGTTTTCATATTTATTATAATGATATAAAAATTATATTATTAATTTACCCGGTGTTTTTAAATCAACTGCTACATTTTCCGGTAAACGCTTATAACACCGTTGGTTTGTGAATTTTCAACCCGATAATTATTTTAACACCCGATTCTTGCAAGGAATAATATTTTACAACTTTTACAACTTCTTCATATTTTATTTCACCTCGTTAGCAATTATTTCAAGATAACTCGGTACCCGATAACACCCAATACACAATTAAACTACACTAATACTTCCACCACTAGACAAGATCATTAATTGGCACATGTTCTCCTTTTTCTTCCATGTGATGCCGCCCCCCCCCCCCCTAGTCCTCTAAGTCTTCAAATCACTTGATTATATAGCACACTCATTAATGTTTATGTCCTTATGTTTCTTATATTAATTTACATAACACATACAACACATTTCACTAGCCATTTCAAGATCAAAACTCTCTCTTTTCTCTCCTTGAAACCCACGGCCACAACCACAAGAACAAGAAGAAACCATAGATTTTCCAAGATCAAGTCATAATCAAGCTCCATTTATCTTCCTAGTTATGATTTTGAGATCAAACCTCAAGATTATTACTCATTTCTTATCCAAACTCATCAAAACATCAAGTAAGTTCAAGAACATCTTTTTGATCTTTTCATACTTTCATTTTTCTAGCTTCATGATGTTTATTCAAGATCTATATGCATATGTTAGTTTATACCACTCTATTTATACTTTTTACAACTTATGAACACTAGATCTATGGTTTTCATTAACACCCTCATGAGATCCACCAAGGTTAGTGATGTTTAGGAACCCATGGCACCCTAAGAAGGTGTATGGTAGGATTGAGAATTGTTTGGTTGTAGTTTGGATGGTTTTGGACTAGATACAAACTAAGAAAACCCATTTTTGAAACAATAATTATGCTACTGTCTCCATTTTTAAAACGTGGCCAACTCAGTAAGTTTAGGGTTATTTTTGGCCAAATATTTAGAAAATACATTCCGAGACGAAGACGTGGCCGAAAACGGGGATAAAAACGAGTAAATAACGAAGGAGATACGCTAAAAACGAGTTAACAACGAAAACTATATTTTCTGAAAATCCCTTGCTGATGAACAGTTGTCACGGGCTGTTTTGGGCATAAAACTTGATCTAGCCGTCCCGATTTATCAAAAATATGTTAGTATGTTGTCCCACGATTCCGCGGATATAAAGAACGTCGAAAACAAGCTAATAACGAACAAGATACACGCGTTTAAACTTCGATAAATACTACTAATTTTTGACAGCTTTTAATGGAAATATAATTACGTACTAAAAACTATATTTTTCAAGTAACAACCACGGAGAGCCGTATTTCTTACCCGTTGGAACACGTTCGATCAAAGGTTTATTAACGCGACTATTATAAGACATACCAAGGTTTTCAAAACGCCGAGACTAACACAAACGTTTTATACACATTATTACACGACTAGTTTTGCAAGCCGAGTATGGGCATATTTTCCTAAGTTATGGCAACGCTATAACTCAACGCTAACACTTATTCTTAAGCTTCGAGTGGTATAGGCTTCATGTGCATATGCATTCATCTCACACCTCATAATCTAAGTAGAACATATTCATTCATGATAGGTTGCGGCTAGTGTTCGCGCCTTGTTGTCCCGTTCACCTCACATAATCATCGCATTGTTGTATCATTATATCAGGTGAGTTCATAGCCCCACTTTTACTCTTTAATACTTGTTTTAAACTCTTTGGGGGAGATACATGCTTAAACTGTTTGCTATTACTCTAAACAACTTTACTCATATGCTATGCTATACTTTCATACTATTAAACATATTGCGTAAATCTTGATTGTGTATTCTTGGATTCTTATACTTTGGGAAATGGCACCCAGTAAACATACATACATACATACTTCCAGTGGCTCCAGATTAAGTTGCTGGATGACTACTGAGACTCTCCAGTGGCTCTAGATTAAGTTGCTAGATGACTACTGTGACTTTCCAGTGGCTCTAGATTAAGTTGCTAGATGACTACTGTGACTTTCCAGTGGCTCCAGATTAAGTTGCTGGATGACTACTGAGACTATCTAGTGGCTCCAAATTAAGTTGTTGGATGACCATTAGCTTTGATAACTGTTGTGATAAACTTATACTTGTTTTACTCATACTATATGTTAGCAGTGGGTTGTAAACACACAGGTTGCGAGTCTTGTATGGCCAGGGCTTGGAACTGAGTGGATTTACAATGCCTTTGCTGGGAAATCTTAATCCAATGCAAATTCATTTTACACTAAACTCTATGAACTCACCAACCTCGTGTTGACACTTTAGCATGTATTCTCAGGTATTAAGCAAAGGCACGCTACTGGAGGTTTTGGCAGGGCACGGCATGGTCATAGAAGACTCTGATATTCATAAGGGACCGTTTTAAATGATATTTTCAAGGGCCTAATTCCGCACTACTTCTTACAATGTAAATCAACATTTTTGTTAAACTATTTTATTCTAAATGAATGAGATGAAAACCGTTCTTTGCACTTGTGTTATGATACCAATTGAGTTGCACCCCAAAGACATTACTTTCCGCTGCAAATCATTTTTGGGGGTGTGACAGATTGGTATCAGAGCCCAGGCTATAGAGAATTGGGTAATTTTAAAACCTAAACTATAGCTACTTTTACGAAAACTTAACCCTATGACCGCCACGTGCCTGCCTGCCAAGCTGATGCCTCATTTGTGGTTTGTTGCTGACATATTTAATGAGATTTGTATCTTATTGCCAGATGGATTATACTCACTTATTCTCGTTGATTACTATGATTGTCTTACATATAAGGGTGCATACATATCATACACGTCATAGCGTTACACCTTTTCCTTATGTAGTTTCATCATTCGACCTCGAGTTTGGTCACTTGCCTTAGTCTTTTGAGACGTCCTTTAAATGTGAAGGACATAGTATTAGTATAACTAAGCTGAGTATTTCAAAATTTATTGAACCTCGGTGGAATATAGACTGGTCATCTATATTCGACCCGGGATAGTGAGACATAGCCTGACCACCTATGTCTGACTCAGAGATGAATTTTGCAATACTGAGAGTAGTTATAATAGTATTATGTCCAGATTGATTTGATTGATGTAAGTAATTCCAAAATCGAGCTAATCTTTCAAAAGACCTCATTTCAGGATGTTGAATCCATTATTTTTGACAACTTGTTTCTTAGCTTGATCTAGTGACAGTTCTTGTTTGATGAGTTGCGAAAATCAAGCTAAGAGCCAAGTTGTTACCCCAGCCGATTCAGTTTAATCTCATGACAGTTCTTGTTTGATGAGTTGTGAGATTAAATTTGAATCGACAACCTCAAACCGATTTAGCCTAATCCCATGACAGTTCTTGTTTGATGAGTTGTGGGATTAAGTAAAAATCGGTTACCTAGAGGTCTTTTGGGGACTACGCTCGATAATGGGAAAGTTTACACCCATCAAACCCGACCAGGAGAACATACGTACGTAGAACGAACGAGCTGAACTTCGGGACGAAGTTCCTTTTAGGGTGGGAGACTGTCACAACCCGTAATTTTAGGTCATTTTCCGAACCTCGACGATTCACTATTCATCAGTCACTATTCATCATTTACTATTCACCGATCACTATTCATCATTTTACTATTCATCGTTTTCGGAGTCAATTTGAGATTCTGAGAAGCGTTCAGAAATTTTACTATTCACATGACACTATTCATTCCCGGAGGGAAAACACTATTCATGTCCATCATTCATTTCATCGTAAACGTGGTTTACGGGTATTCATATTCGCGTAACCGGTTGGGTTTAACTGCGAAATTCATGCATCATTAGTAGGGACACTTCATACGGACTAGGAATAGTCTACAAATCATCAGTATCCTAGGTCATGCACGGGTATGCATTATTTCAATTTACGTATGGTTATTTTATTAATTAACGTTACCACTCAGTTTTTACTACTAATAATATACCCGATACTCCCGACAATGATCCTAACATGTTTTCATATTTATTATAATGATATAAAAATTATATTATTAATTTACCCGGTGTTTTTAAATCAACTGCTACATTTTCCGGTAAACGCTTATAACACCGTTGGTTTGTGAATTTTCAACCCGATAATTATTTTAACACCCGATTCTTGCAAGGAATAATATTTTACAACTTTTACAACTTCTTCATATTTTATTTCACCTCGTTAGCAATTATTTCAAGATAACTCGGTACCCGATAACACCCAATACACAATTAAACTACACTAATACTTCCACCACTAGACAAGATCATTAATTGGCACATGTTCTCCTTTTTCTTCCATGTGATGCCGCCCCCCCCCCCCCCCCCCCTAGTCCTCTAAGTCTTCAAATCACTTGATTATATAGCACACTCATTAATGTTTATGTCCTTATGTTTCTTATATTAATTTACATAACACATACAACACATTTCACTAGCCATTTCAAGATCAAAACTCTCTCTTTTCTCTCCTTGAAACCCACGGCCACAACCACAAGAACAAGAAGAAACCATAGATTTTCCAAGATCAAGTCATAATCAAGCTCCATTTATCTTCCTAGTTATGATTTTGAGATCAAACCTCAAGATTATTACTCATTTCTTATCCAAACTCATCAAAACATCAAGTAAGTTCAAGAACATCTTTTTGATCTTTTCATACTTTCATTTTTCTAGCTTCATGATGTTTATTCAAGATCTATATGCATATGTTAGTTTATACCACTCTATTTATACTTTTTACAACTTATGAACACTAGATCTATGGTTTTCATTAACACCCTCATGAGATCCACCAAGGTTAGTGATGTTTAGGAACCCATGGCACCCTAAGAAGGTGTATGGTAGGATTGAGAATTGTTTGGTTGTAGTTTGGATGGTTTTGGACTAGATACAAACTAAGAAAACCCATTTTTGAAACAATAATTATGCTACTGTCTCCATTTTTAAAACGTGGCCAACTCAGTAAGTTTAGGGTTATTTTTGGCCAAATATTTAGAAAATACATTCCGAGACGAAGACGTGGCCGAAAACGGGGATAAAAACGAGTAAATAACGAAGGAGATACGCTAAAAACGAGTTAACAACGAAAACTATATTTTCTGAAAATCCCTTGCTGATGAACAGTTGTCACGGGCTGTTTTGGGCATAAAACTTGATCTAGCCGTCCCGATTTATCAAAAATATGTTAGTATGTTGTCCCACGATTCCGCGGATATAAAGAACGTCGAAAACAAGCTAATAACGAACAAGATACACGCGTTTAAACTTCGATAAATACTACTAATTTTTGACAGCTTTTAATGGAAATATAATTACGTACTAAAAACTATATTTTTCAAGTAACAACCACGGAGAGCCGTATTTCTTACCCGTTGGAACACGTTCGATCAAAGGTTTATTAACGCGACTATTATAAGACATACCAAGGTTTTCAAAACGCCGAGACTAACACAAACGTTTTATACACATTATTACACGACTAGTTTTGCAAGCCGAGTATGGGCATATTTTCCTAAGTTATGGCAACGCTATAACTCAACGCTAACACTTATTCTTAAGCTTCGAGTGGTATAGGCTTCATGTGCATATGCATTCATCTCACACTTCATAATCTAAGTAGAACATATTCATTCATGATAGGTTGCGGCTAGTGTTCGCGCCTTGTTGTCCCGTTCACCTCACATAATCATCGCATTGTTGTATCATTATACCAGGTGAGTTCATAGCCCCACTTTTACTCTTTAATACTTGTTTTAAACTCTTTGGGGGAGATACATGCTTAAACTGTTTGCTATTACTCTAAACAACTTTACTCATATGCTATGCTATACTTTCATACTATTAAACATATTGCGTAAATCTTGATTGTGTATTCTTGGATTCTTATACTTTGGGAAATGGCACCCAGTAAACATACATACATACATACTTCCAGTGGCTCCAGATTAAGTTGCTGGATGACTACTGAGACTCTCCAGTGGCTCTAGATTAAGTTGCTAGATGACTACTGTGACTTTCCAGTGGCTCTAGATTAAGTTGCTAGATGACTACTGTGACTTTCCAGTGGCTCCAGATTAAGTTGCTGGATGACTACTGAGACTATCTAGTGGCTCCAAATTAAGTTGTTGGATGACCATTAGCTTTGATAACTGTTGTGATAAACTTATACTTGTTTTACTCATACTATATGTTAGCAGTGGGTTGTAAACACACAGGTTGCGAGTCTTGTATGGCCAGGGCTTGGAACTGAGTGGATTTACAATGCCTTTGCTGGGAAATCTTAATCCAATGCAAATTCATTTTACACTAAACTCTATGAACTCACCAACCTCGTGTTGACACTTTAGCATGTATTCTCAGGTATTAAGCAAAGGCACGCTACTGGAGGTTTTGGCAGGGCACGGCATGGTCATAGAAGACTCTGATATTCATAAGGGACCGTTTTTAAATGATAATTTCAAGGGCCTAATTCCGCACTACTTCTTACAATGTAAATCAACATTTTTGTTAAACTATTTTATTCTAAATGAATGAGATGAAAACCGTTCTTTGCACTTGTGTTATGATACCAATTGAGTCGCACCCCAAAGACATTACTTTCCGCTGCAAACCACTTTTGGGGGTGTGACATTACTTGTCCAACAGTTCAGAGCAACAATCCCTCAAACCAACAACCAACTTCGAACTTCATCAAACCCACGCAATCAAGCAAATGTCGAAGATGGAAGGGTTGTGGCTCAGAATGTTCAGGGAAGGCAGAATGCGAATCAAAGGAACATTGGTCGGGGTAACATACAGAACAGAGTTGGGAATGCTAATCAGGGACAGGGAAGGCAAATTAAATGTTACCATTATGGTGGACTAGGACACATAGCAAGGAACTGCACTCAACCAAAGCATCCACAAAACTCTGACTACTTCAAAGATAAGATGTTGTTGATGCAAGCTCAAGAGAATGGAGCAGCATTGGATGAAGAGGAGCTATTGTTTCTTGCTGGTGATGGGGGAACACGTTTGATGCTGATGTGGATGATCAACCAGTTCAGGACTTGGCACTTAATGCCCCAACATCTTCCAAGCTGATGACTGCGATGCTTTTGACTCAGATGTTGATGATTGAGAGGATTCGATACACTATAAGGGGATTAAACCTTTGTGACTTTGTGTATATGATATATTGAGTTAATATGATTAAGTATGCGGAATCTACTTAATCACACTTAGAAGGTTATTTTGGTTTTTGGAAATGGAAAGTAATGCTTTAGTAACGAACAATGAACATGCAATGTTAACACCAAACGATTCAAAATTATTCAATATAATACGAGTGATCTTCACTATCACTAGGGTTACAAAACCTTGAATCTTATGTTTCTATCACTTATGATATTGTTGTGTTTGTTCTATTTTCTTTTTAACAGTTATGATTTAAGCACTTAATTAGTCACACATATATCTAGTCTAAGATCTTTCTTTTATAGTTCAAGAAAGATCTTTACAATATTGTTAAGTCTTGTCGAACACTTGCTAGCTTATCTTATGTGTGTCAGTAACTTAGATACAACATGTATCTATGTACACAACTTGTTACTGATCACTTTGTCCAAAGATATTATCTACCGTATATTCTTGACTTTAGTGTATACTTATCCATCCAGCAAGCAGACTTAACATTCGAAGAGCAGAGTTAAATTGGTACTTACCAGAATTAATCACTAGACTTAACCACCAGACTTAATATTCAAAGACCAGACTTAACCAGCAGACTTAACCAGGTACCAACCAGACTTAATCACTTAAGAGAATTTCCCGATACTTAATCTTCAGAATATTTAATTCCCAATAATCCTCCCCTAAACATGTGAAACCTATTCAACATGTTTTCTGAATTAAATGAGGAATTGTGAAGATCTTTCAAATACTTCATAGTCAGACCCTTGATCTGAACTTTCTTCTATTCTGTAAGATTAATATCTAACTCAGTAACTCATATACCTTCTTTTGACTTCAACAATATCAATACACATCTTCAGGCTTCAAACATGACCTAAAAGATGGTACAATTTCCTTGGATGGAGGAATTATAAGAGGTAATGGTGCTGTGTATCTTGGATGCTTGTTTCAAGAAGTGAAATCATCTATCAGCATGCCTTTGCAAGTGATGAACAAACGTAGTGAACTGAAATTGAAAATTTTCTCCGTTTGACCTAGATAGAACTTTCTCCTTTTGAATGCTTCATCCCTTCTGAATATACATAATACTCCAGAATCTTGTTCATGAAGAAGAGATTATCAGCTCTATTCTTGGCATTTTCAACCTCTATGTCATCATCTTGTATGCTCTTGTCTTTTCCTCCCTTTCATTGGTTAATCTTCCTTCTTTGGGTTTATTTCCTCCCCTGAGATATTTCCTCCCCTGGATTGCAAATAACATTTCCTTCCCTGTTTGGAAGATCTCTTACAATGTACCAAAATATTTCTCTCCCCATCATCTGATCTATCAATTAGAACTTGTTATCAGACAATGTTGTACATGTAACCATCAATTCCTTAAGAGTTTAATTTGCTGCCCTCATCAATTCTAGGTGTGTTAACTCCTATGAGAGGTGATTCATGGGACATTTGACTCATGGTCCATCATTTGATGGTTTTTGTGAGTCTCTTTGAAAATCCTTTTTAAGAAACTTTTGACTTAGCAGTATGTTCATGATTTTATTATAGAAAATTCATACTGCTTTCAACCATTTTGAAGGGATTAAGTGTATAACAGACACTTAATCTAGAATTCGGTTTAAAGCAACCTCTGGTTGTGTGAGAACCAATGTTTTTCAGTTATAAATAACTACCTGTGTAAAGATAAACCTATTCAAAAGGCTTTCTTGACAGGGTTTCCTGCTCATAGCAATTGTTACCTCTAACACAAGTGTTAGATTCACTTTTACTAGCTGTTCTTTCTATCATATGTCCTTAGACTTGCTCATTATACTTAACAGTATAAAATGATAGAAAGTGAGTTGTATCAGTTACTTTCTGATCAACTAAGTCATCAATTCAATAAGAAATTTCATAATCAAGTTTCAAGAAAGAAGTTTTAAGGAGGTGTAAATTCCCAAACTCTTTCTATCATGAACCTATTATGTCAGCAACTGTATTATCATTCTGCTGCTCACACATTTCACTTGAAACATCCTTTGTGTTCACATGTTCATACCTGAAATTGTTAGTCTAGGACCAAAAGAACAATGTACAAAGCACTTTTCTTATATTAGAATAAACATATGACTAACTGTATGAATAACACAATTCAAATTTGTACTAATTGATAATACTAGTAGTAGAAATCCATTTCATATATATAAAGACACAAAATTTTAAATCATTGAGGATTAAGCATTCCAATACTTGCTACCAAGTACTGAAACCTTCCAACATCAAAAGCTTTTGTTAGTAGATCTGCAAAGTTGTGTTCTGAAGCAATTTTAAGAACTTGAATTAATCTTTTCTCATTGCAGTCTCTTATAAAGTGATGTCTAATTTTAATGTGTTTTGTTTTATAATGTTGTACTGGATTTTTAATAATGCACATTGTACTACTATAATCAATATGAATAACAGTGTTCATAAAATTGTACCCATAGTCAAGAAGTTGGTTTTGAAGCCATAGGAATTGAGCACAACAACTTGCAGCAGCTATATATTCAGCTTCAGTTGTTGAAGTAGCCACAATTGTTTGCTTCTTACACTGCCATGAGATAAGTCTACACCCAAGGAATTGACATCCTCCAGTTGTTGACTTTCTGTCCAAGCTAGCACCAGCATAATCACTATCCAAAAATGCTACCAAGTCAAAAGGTGATTCCCTTGAATACCATAGACCCAACCTAGGTTGACCCTTGAGATATCTAAAAATCCTCTTGACTGCTGTTAAATGAGAAATCTTTGGAGTTACTTGAAATCTTGCACAAGCACAAATAGAGAACATGATGTCAGGTCTTGATGATGTGAGATACATCAAAGAACCTATCATAGATCTGTAAGTGTGTACATCTACATTGTTTCCATCTAAATCTCTAAGAAGTGGCTTCTTAGAGTCCATTGGGGTGCTTGCCATTTTTGAATCAGCAAAGTTGAACTTCCTTAGAATCTCAGCAACATATTTATCTTGACTAATAAATATGCCTTCACATGATTGTTTAACTTGCAAACCCAAAAAGAATGTAAGTTCCCCCATGGAACTCATCTGAAACTTATCATGCATAAGCTTCTCAAACTCCAAACACATCTCCTTCCTTGTAAATCCAAAGATGATATCATCCACATACACCTGAACTATCAAAAGATCCTTCTGTTGCTTCTTGATGAAAAGTGTCTAATCAATCTTGCCTCTTTGAAATCCATTCCTTTTTAAATAGGAAGCCAGTGTTTTATACCAAGCCATTGGTACCTGATGTAGGCCATATAGAGCTTTTACAACTTTTTACACTTTTTATGGATTGTCAGGATCAATGAAACCAGGAGGTTGTGAGACATATACCTCTTCTTCAATAGTACCATATAAAAAAGCACTCTTGACATCCATTTGATAAACTGTGAAGCCTATAAATGAAGCATAAGCTAAGAAAAGCCTAATTGCCTCAAGTCTTGCTACTAGAGCAAAACCCTCATCATAGTCTATACCTTCTTGTTGTATGTACCCTTGGGCTACTAATCTAGCCTTATTCATAATCACTATTCCCCTTTCTTCCCTTTTATTCTTGAAAACCCATCTAGTGCCAATTACCTTTTCATCCTTAGGTAAATCAACTAGCACCCATACCTTCTGAATCTTGAACTAAAGAAGCTCCTCTTGCATAGCCTCTACCCAGCTTGAATCATCTAGGGCTTTAAGAATGTTCTTTGGTTCATCTTGTGAGAGAAAACATACAAACAAGAAAGAGTTTGAAAACTCATGCTATTTTAAAGCATAAAGGGCATCAAGAAGCCCTTGTTGATCTGAAGACATCAGTTGTTGTCTTGTCTTCACACCTGATTGTACATCTCTAATCACATTTTCCAGGGAGTGGACTTTGTGAATCCTTGTGTGTGGAGTAGAAGGAACTTGATAATCAGGTGGAAGATTGCTCAAATCCACCTCATCTTCTGTTAATTCTGCTTATTCTGTTAATTCTGCTTCTTCTGTTAATTCTGTTTCTTTTGTTAATTCTGTCTTAGTAGCATTATCAACAGCAAAACTATTTTCTTGTTCCTTTGTTCCATCTTCCTTGTGTTCATCTTCAACATCTTCTTTAGCTTTACCAGAAGAAGATTCACCATTTATTGAAGTTGAATCCACACTTGTACTTGACCATATTGGCATCATCACATAATCTTGATTTGTCTCCTTTTCTAACCTTGCCTCATCTGATGTTTCATCAGCTTTTGAACCTGAAAATTCATTAGTTTCTACAACAATAGGCACATAATTCATTTAATGGGTTAGAGTCTCAAGATCAAATAGCCATTTCGGTCCTTGACCTTCTACATTGGATTTATGCTCTAAAAATTTCACATGCAGGTTTTCCTCTACTTTCTTAGTTCTTAAGTTGTATACTCTAAATGCTTTACTATTGAGAGAATATCCAACTAAGAATCCTTCATCTGCTTTACCATCAAATTTTCCTAGATGGTCTAAGGTATTCAGAATTGTCACATGACATCCAAAAGGTCTAAGAGATCCTATTTCAGGAGTTCTACCTCTAAAAAGCTCATATGATGTCTTATTGTTAGACTTGACAACTAAAACTCTATTATGGACATAGCAAGCAGTGTTGACTGCTTCTGCCCAAAAAGTGATAGGCAACTTAGAGTCAGCTAACATAGTTCTAACAGCTTCTATTAGTGTTCTATTTTTCCTCTCAGCAACACCATTTTGTTGTAGAGTTCTAGCAACACTAAATTCTCTCCTAATACCTTTTTCATTGCAGAAATCATCCATAACTCTATTCTTAAACTCTGTCGCATTATCACATCTAATGACTTTTACTTTCTTGTCTACTAGGTTTTCTATCTCTGTAATGAATGTCTTAAGAATGCTAGGTGTCTCATCCTTAGAACTTAAAAAGAAAACCCATGTAAATCTACTATAGTCATCAGTAATAACTAGACAATATCTCTTATGCTGCATACTTCTAACATTTGTAGGACCAAATAAGTCAATATGAAGCATAAACAATGATTGATTGATAGAGTTAAAAATCTTGGGCTTACAAGTGGCTTTGTGTTGTTTGCCTTTAAGACAAGCAATGCATGTTTGGTCATTTTTAAATCGTTTTTGAGGTAAACCTCTTACCAAACCATTCTTAACAATCTGATTTATGGTTTTGAAGTTAATGTGACCAAGCCTCCTATGCCATAAAATTGATTCATCCAATGTGGCCTTTGCAACAAGACAAGTTAAAGCCTTTTTAGGAACAATGTTCTTCATATCAACACTGTACATATTGCCCTTTCTAGGAATTTTAAGAAGTACTTGACTTTCATCAGGCATTTTAAAATCAGGAGAAAGCATAAGACATTCAGTGTCACAGAAAAGAACTTTGTTCTTTTTGTCACACATTTGTGAGACACTAAAAAGATTATACTTAAGCTCTTGTACATAGTACACATCTTCAAAATCTAAATTTCCAGTTTTAATTGTACCTTTACCAAAATTTTTGCCACCAATACCTCCTCCAAAGGTAACATAGCCACCATCTAAATTTTGAAAATCTGAAAGATAGGACTTGTTGCCTGTCATGTGCCTTGAACATCCACTATCTGAGTATCCTTGATCCTCTTGTTTATCAGTTGAATGTTCCTGCACAGAAATAAGGACTATTAGTTTCCTTTGGGGACCCAAGCCATTACTGACTTGGATCTGCCTCTTGCATCAATGAAATTTAATCTCTTGAGAATAGTTGATGCAACATTGGATTTAAGAATCCAACATGCTGAGGCCTTAACAGCATTTGCCCTGTTTTCCCAAGCAGCAGTATTAACTACTTGCCTAGCAGTATTAACTGCTGGCTTTGCAGTTGTACCCTTAATTTTCCAAACTTATTTTTGGACCACTGCTTTTGATTGAATGGGCCTTTTAACAGTTGTTGATGCATGTATTGAAGTTAATTTTGCATTTTCAACTGTTGGTATTGGGTTAACAGTCATGAATGGTCTAGCAGAAGGAACTGCTTTTGAAACTGCTCTGGGTTTTATTCTATTAAAATTAGAACTAGAGTGAAAGTGAGTTTGAGGAGTTTGCCTTTTGAAATTCACCCTATTGTTTTCATACCCA
This sequence comes from Artemisia tridentata subsp. tridentata, assembly GCA_021014915.2. Taxonomy (NCBI): domain Eukaryota; kingdom Viridiplantae; phylum Streptophyta; class Magnoliopsida; order Asterales; family Asteraceae; genus Artemisia; species Artemisia tridentata. Next base: position 286,972,420 of record CP139509.1, read on the forward strand.
GATACCCATTTGTTACAGAAAGCTGCAAGATGATCAAAACTACCACATGTGTAACAAGCTTTATTATAAAAGAAAAAGTCATCACCTAATTGGTTAGACTTGAGGCCATTCCAATTTCTTTGGTTACCTCTGGGCTTGCTAGTGGATCTATATAGTTCACAATATTTAACTGGTTGCCTAACATGTTTAATGTTTGTTCTAGGCTTAACAGTATCTTTTTTTATCACTTTAGGAACCCTTGTTCCTGCTTTCTTAACTACTTCAGGTTTAGACATAACATGTTCATCATCATCATCATCAGATGTCCAGTCTTCAATGACTACTCTATCTGATCTTTTATCAGAGGACACCTTGTTCTCAGGAAGTGAAGTTTTACTTAAACTTTCACTTATTTTCTTAGGCTCATCAACAACTACATTGGTTTTTGGTTTTAAACCATATTGTAACTTTGGTAGTTGAAATTCAGGTAAGCCTGAGTGTTCTAGGTCAATACCTGGAGGTTTAGGGATACCTCTGTATGGAGGTGGGACGCTCTTATATCCTATTCCTGACTTAGCTCTATTGATCACTTGAGATTCAATCTTGTTAGTAACACCCCTAGAAGCATGATCTAGAGTTTCTACACTTAATTGAATATTATCATTTTTTGCTTTAATCCTATCATAAACATCTCTTAAAAGCTTTATTTCAGCATCTCTAAAGAATATGTCCTGTCTTAGAAGAGCTTTGTCATCAGAAAAAGCAAGTTCATTTTCTTTGTAGTATATGATCTGCTTTTCTACTGATTCTAAACCACACTTATAATCAATATAGTTTTGATCAGTTTTGCTTAGCTCTTTCTTTTGTTTATCATAATGTTTGATTAAATTTTTTAATTCTTTAAGAGCTGTGCAAGAATTAGAACAAACTTTATGATTTTGTACCTCAGTAGAGAAAGCCATGAGTGCCATCTGTGAAGAATCTTCTTCTTCATCAGCCATGAAACTCCAATCAAAACCTAGCCCATCAATAGCTACCATAGCTTTTGAGTTTGGCTCAGAAACCTCCCTTGTTTTGGATGTGCTTCCAAAACCTTTGTTCTTGATATCTTGCTGCCTTGGCCTTCTACATTCTCTTGAGAATTGCCCAATCATGTGGCAGTTATAGCACTCTATCTTTGACTTGTCAAAACTAGCAGTATCAGTGTTGCTGATTAAGAGCTTCTTCCCCGTCCTTTGATAGAACTTCTTGGCTCTCATGCTAAGAATAGAAATTTGCCATTTTAGGTCCATTTCCTCTAGATCATCATCATTGATCTCTTGGAGGTCTTCATAAGTGAGCATGGACCCATCATTTCGACTAGTGAGAAATGCACAACAAGTCTTCTCATCCAAAATACCCATGGTACTGCTTGATGAACTAGCAGCACCAACACCATCAACAACTTTCACCTCTTCACTTGATTTTGAGGCACTAGGAGTGGACATAAATGCCATGTTCCTACTATTAGAACTAGTACCTCCATTTTTCTTCAAATCTTGCTCCACAATCTTAAAGTTGCTATACAAATCTATCAATTCCATTGTATCAAGGTCTGGCTTATTCTTCCAGACAACAACATGTATAGCCCACTCTTCTGGTAAGCTTCTCAGAAATTTTGAGTTCAAATCTTCTTGAGGTATTTCAACACCAAGAATAGCAAGTTGGCTCACAATATTCTGAAGCCTATTAAACATATGGTCAAGAGATTCATTGTTGGTAGAGGAGAAGTTTTCAAACTGCTGCTTGAGCAGTGTCTTGTGGGTTTTCTTGGTGGCTTCATTTCCACCATATCTAGCAACAGTGGCTTCAAATAATGACTTGGCATCTTTCAACTTGCTGAAGTTTAAAAGTTGATCATCGGGAATGGTCATCATCAGCATGCTTCTTGCCTTTAAGTCATTTTTCTTCTTTATTCTGTCTTCTGCAGATGTTGGGTGTTGTTGCAGAGTTGTCACCACTTTGTCGTCCACTGTTGATGTAGTGGTTGTAGGCTGGTAAGAGTTTCCGTCTTCAATGATTTGCCAAAGTGCATAGTCTTGCACTTGGAAATACTGCTCTATCCTCAGCCTCCACATCTCAAACTCATTCTGTTTGAGCATGGGTAGTTTTGCAGCAACATTTGTCTGAATAGATTCAACGTTCATTTCTTCTTCTTCTTCTTCTTCTAAATCAACTATATCAGCCTTCTCTGATACGAATCGAGAGGATTCGATACACTATAAGAGGATTAAACCTTTGTGACTTTGTGTATATGATATATTGAGTTAATATGATTAAGTATGCGGAATCTACTTAATAACACTTAGAAGGTTATTTTGGTTTTTGGAAATGGAAAGTAATGCTTTAGTAACGAACAATGAACATGCAATGGTAACACCAAACGATTCAATATTATTCAAAATAATAAGAGTGATCTTCACTATCACTAGGGTTACAAAACCTTGTATCTTATGTTTCTATCACTTATGATATTGTTGTGTTTGTTCTATTTTCTTTTTAACAGTTATGATTTAAGCACTTAATTAGTCACACATATATCTAGTCTAAGATCTTTCTTTTATATTTCAAGAAAGATATTTACAATATTGTTAAGTCTTGTCGAACACTTGCTAGCTTATCTTATGTGTGTCAGTAACTTAGATACAACATGTATCTATGTACACAACTTGTTACTGATCACTTTGCCCAAAGATATTATCTACCGTATATTCTTGACTTTAGTGTATACTTATCCATCCAGCAAGCAGACTTAACATTCGAAGAGCAGACTTAAATTGGTACTCACCAGAATTAATCACTGGACTTAAGCACCAGACTTAATATTCAAAGACCAGACTTAACCAGCAGACTTAACCAGGTACCAACCAGACTTAATCACTTAAGAGAATTTCCCGATATTTAATCTTCAGAATATTTAATTCCCAACAATGATGAACCTACTGCTCAAACCATCTTCATGGCTAATCTGTCTTCTGTTGTCTCATCACCTCTACAAGCTGGTCCTTCCAATGCATCTGTCATATCTGAGGTACTAAAGCTTTATGACACATATAACGTGGTAGATGAACAGAAGATTCCCAACAAAGTACACAGACAGATGTTGTTGAATCAAATACTGTTGATATGGGAAGTAGTAATATTATTCCATATGAACAATATTTGAATCACAACAACGTGTCTGATGTACCAAATTGTGCATCTTCTGTTATAAATAATGCTTGTGAGTTGCATGAAAACACTGTGTTTATTCCTGATGACACCTTGACCACTAGACTTAACATCTATAAAGATCAGGTGGCCATATATGAACAACACGCAAAATTTGAGCTAACTGAACGTGAGCAGAAAATGGATAGTCAAATGCGTACATACATAACAGAACATAATTTAAGGGAAGAAGCATTGAAAAAGGAGTTAAATTCTTTGCGAAAAAAACTTGATCAAACTATTAAACAAAAACAGGAGATCCAGGAAAGTGTAACTACACTCAAACTGATCAAACTGTTAGTAAAATTCTGCACTAAATATCCCCTCCCCTTTCTTGTTTGTGCCGCCCCATCCAACACACCTTTACACATGTCCAAAGTTAAGACAAGTGTCTAAGTCTTCCTTCCTAAAGCTAGTTATTCTTCCATTCTCACTCCAGCTCTCATTTTTCATGCAATACACTTTAAAAATCTGCTCTCTACTTCCTTAATGTCGAGAGTTTTCATCATCAAACACACTATTTTGTGTTGATTCCTATTGAAGACTTTGTACGAGAATGAAGGCCCTTTGGTGCTAGGTTGCTTCTTGTTTCATTTTCCTCTTCAAGACTTGATTAGGGCGTGGTTTAATCAAGTGGGTAACCATATTTTGAAGATTAGAAGTGAAGGCTTTTGTTAACTTGGGTGTCTATTGGGTCAATTGTGATCAAACCTTTAAAGGTTATTAGTGATTTTCACTTCTAGTTAGTTAATCTCACCATTTTCTTTGATTCTTGTTGCATACAAATGGGCTTATTATCTTTCAATGGAATATTGATTTTACTTATGTAAATGGTCTTTCTAAATCATGTGCATATTATACTTGATTCATTAAAAGCATTGGTTAAGGGTGATTGTGATTTGGAAGTGTTTATGGTGAATTGAAGGTAGGATTAGTGGACTGTTTTGAGACCAGTAGGTAAACGGGGCTAGTTCTCCAAATTTTTGGCCTGGAGCCTGTGAACAAATTACATGGGTGGTTAGATAAAGTCTTAGGCTTGATGTGGCGAATTGGATGGGTTATCAACTCCTCCGGATGAGGGAGTTATGGCCGTTTTACGATTGCTAGTCAAATCTGGAACATTGTTTGGAAAACGAGATAAACTCCAAGTAAATACTATAGAATGTAGGACAAGAAATCTAATCTCAGTAGTATACATCTTAATCTAACTTCTCAAAGTGGATTCACTTTAATAGCTATCACGGTTTGGGAAATACATCAAAATTAGTGTTTGGTAGGAAAACTTGGGACTGCTGCAGACCATTAGTATAAATGGAATTAACTATACTAATCAGTAGACTTTAGACCTAAAATAAAAATATGTAGTTGTAGATCTATGTCTTATGGTCATTTACCCATGTGGCGAATCCCGCGACGACACCCGATGATTAAATTATGAATTTTATAGTAAAAAGGGTCAGATTCTGTATGCTGTTGGCATTCGGGGCAAAAAACAAGTTTTATTCCATAACTTTTTGAAAACTAAATATTTAGCCTGTACTAGACAAATAGAGCTATCACCTCCAATTGGCATCACCTTCATAGGACCTATAGATTTCAAATGACGGCCTATTTGGTAAGATGTAAAACTCAATCACATTTGCCTTTAGGACAGATATGTAAATAAAATTTATAAAAAGTGGTTAGACTTGAAAATTTTTTATTAAACTTATTTCTACAGTATACTAGGGACTTAAAGGAAACTAGGGATATAAAGAACATAATTTTTTGACTTACGGTTTGCAAGTAGTGATTTTTGGAAGTCGGGGAAAGTTTTCAGCCACTAATAAAAACTAGGGAAATATGAGGGGTAAACAACTCAGGAACTACTATTTTTGGAAACCATGACTATATGACTTGTGAAAACCCTTAGTATGATGCCTTGGCTGTATGAATCAAGTATAATAATGTGCATTCATTCTCTTATTCAATTAGCATTCGCTTAGACACGTTTCTTGTTATAGGTCCTTTCTAGTTTCGCTTCGGTTCTTCGGTTGTCTTTATTCATGCTCTTTCACTCCACTACTTAAGGTGTGTTCATAGCCCCAAGTTTTTACTTATATTGTTTTACAAAACTCCGTGGGGGAGATACATGCTATAAATACTTATGATCACAATGCTTTGAAAACTGTAGGCTATCCTGATATTGTTATTGCCTAAGCTACCCATAGCCAAAAGTCCCTTCTTATTATCGTGAACCGTTAATCACTTGTGAGTGAACGCGAATACAGTAAATAGATCTATTGGGTACGACAGCCCACATGTCAAAATTTGCCTGTTTGGCTATCACGTGTATTGTATTCGTATTGTTTATTAGGTATGGCTATTACCTATGTCGGAGGGCTAATTTATATTCTGCTAGAATATCTTACCACGTTAATGTTCGGGGTCACGTGCTTAGTGAAATAAGAACTTTACTAGACTTTGCGTTCGTTTCTTAGTTGCTTTATAACTTGTATTGTGATCAACTGCTTATATTTAAACTATATGGATTCACTCAACCTTTGTGTTGACGTTTTTAGCATGTTTTATCTCAGGTTTGAAGGCATGAAGGTCTTGGATGGAGTCGCACGGATATATTTTGAAGACTCGGCACATTTGAAGAGACTATATTTTAAAGATTTATGTTATGTTTAAAACATTTGCAATCTTTTGAAAACATTGTGTTTTATGAAAACTGTTGGGACCTTTTGCAAACTCTGAGCTTTTAATGTATCAAATGTGAAATACCTTTAAACGTCTCTTTTGAAAGGTCATTTTCCATGACCTGTACTTTGTGCTAGAAAGTAATACCCCAGTGTACTATCTACCGCTGTGATAATTTTGGGGGTGTAACAGATTGGTATCAGAGCTACAGTTATAGAGAACTGGGTCGTTTTCAAAATCCAGACTATAAATATATTTTTTTTCACTAAAAAGTCTATCATTGCCGTATCCGTTATCCGTGCGTGTATACCACCAGGCTGCCTATGTTGTTATACATATGTTATCACTAATGGTATTATATAAAGTATGCTTATATGTACTATTTATTTATATAAAGGTTAATTATATAAATGTTTGAATGATTTTCACCTCTTACGCTTATTTTCTGAACTTGAGCTCGAACCTTGTTTTCCCGATTACATACCTACATCTTACATTAAGACCCACTTTACTCATTTTTGCCTTTCATATTCCGCGTGCCATGCCTACTCTTACATTCTTGTGATCTATGAAACTTTTTTTTCAGACATTGTAGTTGATTACAATGGTCTCCTTTACTTTTCAGACATTGTGAGCTGCACAATGGTCTCGTTTACTTTTCAGACATTGTGAGCTGCACAATGGTCTCGTTTACCTTTTCAGACATTGTGAGCTGCACAATGGTCTCGTTTACTTTTTAGATATTGTGAGCTGCACAATGGTCTCGTTTACTTCTCAGACATTGTAAGAAAACTATTTTATAACTATGAACTCATCAACTCTTTTGAAAGCCATGTAGGTTTTTTCTGATTATTTTACTCCTCGTCTTCGAGGATGAGTGTGAACATTCACTCTGTACTCTCGGAAAACTTATGACATCTTGTAACACACTGCCTCGTAACTCATCGGTTAAGTATCAGTGTTTTGTCGGGAATTCTTAAGTAGGATGATTTATAATATCTTTATTTAAATGGATTGGGACGCATTTTTATTTAAATAAAGAAATTGTGAAGCGCCGAACCATAAGTTTATATTTCCTTGTTTACATTGTTTGGGACGCCTCTCTATGTAAATAATGAATTATAAATAAGTGGGCTTATTTGTATCCGATGAGACATGAGTATGAACTTGAACTTGAGAATCACCAGTATTCTACAACTCAGCAAAATCTTAAGATCTCATTCGAACTGTCTGAGTTCATTCCTAAGTTATTACTTTTGCTGTTACAATTCTTACAATCATGAGCTATTTATTGAGTTAACAGACTTGTTACACTCTTGATTTGGTTCAATCTCGAACTAACAGACTGAGTACGTATTCCACCTGCTTACTTGGGTGCGTGAGGTGCCTACTTTATTTAAGTGTGTGGACACCTATGTATAAGCTCTTCCACGAGCTCCTATCACTTGTTGGCCCATGTTCTGGGAACAGTGCCTCTTGAAATATCCTCATATCTAAGTGTGACAATTTGCATTTTCAGGCCATTTTTCAAATTTCACTATTCATCCCGAGATTTTACTATTCACTGATTACTATTCACCATTTTATTATTCATCATTTTACGTAAACTAGGTTTACGAGTATCAAATTCGCGTAACCATAAGGGTTAAGATGCGTAATTCAAGAATATCATTACGAGCACAACAATAGACAAGAGTTAGTCTATATATTGCCAGTATAATCATTTTCATTTTAGGTCTTGCATGTGTTTGCATTTTTATTTGCTTATATTTATTAAATCAATATAAACGCTTTTACACGATTTTTATGCATGAACAATATACCCAATACTTCTAATATCTATATAAATATATATATAACCTAAATATCTAGATATTTTCACAAGTCAAGGAATTACCAAAATGTCATTCCATTGAAATTACAAAAATGCCATTATTTCCACTATATATAGAAAATCCCTAGTTCATTTTTCTCACTAGCCAAAAATTTTCTCTCTTGCTCTCTTGTTGCTCGTTCCATATAAAGAAGAAGAAGAGAGATCCGATTTTCATCCATTTCAAGTATATTTCAATCATTCACGAGCTAATAACTAACCACAAATCGATTAGGAGTCATCTTGGGGATATATTGTTCAAAACATTTCAAAAACCTTCTAATATTAAGTAAGTAAGAAATAAATTTCTATACTTTTCATTTGATGTATTTTGTGGTGCTAGCAACTAATTATGCAAATATATATATGTTAAACATACCACTTGATACTCATTTTTATTTTTAAACATAGATCTATGGATTTTCATTATAATCTCAAGAGATCCACCATTTTTTGTGATGACTAGGAATCCATGACACCCTAAGAAGGTGTATGGTAGGATTAGATTAGTTGCGGTATTGAATGGAAGTGGTTTGATTATGTTTTGAACAAGTCTTGAACCATAAAAGTGATTTTTACAAACAATATAAAAGCTACTGTCCAAAAACGTGAGATCTGGAAATCCCAGTAAACATTGTGTTGGGAATTATATTTTCATAGATTTGATGATCACAGAACAAGAAGAATGAAACATTAATTCTGGTTGAAGGAGTGGTTAATTCTGGTGATTACCCAGTTAAGTCTGTGGTTAAGTTCCTGGTTAAGTCTCCCAGTTAAGTCTGGTCTCCTAGTTAAGTCTGGTGATTACACAGTTAAGTCTTCTAGTGTATCAGGTGCTGCTATGAGTCATACTACTGCTGGATGGATAAAGATGAAGAAGATATTATTTATCTAGATATTTGTTCAGTCAACAAAGTTGTAAACAAATATACAAGTTGTATCTTAATGACTGACATACACAAGCAAGTAGTAGACAAGACTTAACAACTTTGTAATGATCTCCTTTGTTCTATAAAAAGGAGATCATAGCTTAGATACTTAGTATGTTTTACAAGTGTTTAGTATGCTTAGAATTTAAACACAAAAATCTGTTAAAATGTAAAACATCAAAAGAGTGTGTTTGGGAACATCAGACAAGGGGTCTGATGTTGTTAGGTTTGTTTAGCCTCAAGGATCTTTGATCCCTGATTAGAGTGTAATCGTGCTATACTTGATTACATAGCATTGGGGCTGATTTAATAACAAACGGTGAAGTTGGCAAAACCTTGTTGTGATAGTATTGTTTCTTTCATTAGAATATTCCGTCAATATTATCATCATGCTCGTCATAGATAAAATCCTAGATAAAGGCTTAACAGCCTTGAGCCCATAAACGATCACAAAACTTATTGTTAGTAACCTCTAAAATAAGTTTTCACAGTTGGTACCAGAGCAGGGGGCTCTGGATCTAGGAAAGTAAAAGGTTTTTGCTAAAGAAAGAAGAAAAATTCGTTCGTTTTGCTTAAATTTTTTAAAACTGTTGCAGAAACAGTTAAGGTATGAATTTTTGGTTTTCTTTCTTAGTTTACACACACAAAGGGGAAAATCACACACAAAAGAGAGTTGGTTCTTAAAAGATAATAGGCTTGTTTTTATTTATTTGGCGAAGAAAATTATTTGTTGCTTATTTGAAGATGAAGTGAAAATTTTCAAAGTTGTGTTTTATCATACCTTTTGAAAGAAGGTAACGTGTTCGTTCGTTCAAGTGACTACGAAATGACAAACACTTAAAGTAGATACGTTGTAGTACTCAGTGTCTCATAGAAGACGAGTTTATTGTCATGATATTGAGGTCTCCCTATACATCGATGTTGGGTATACGTTCAAAGTCAGTTTTAGTACAAGACATAAGACACAAAATTGGTTTATTCTCTTTCATCATCAAGTTACTAATGGTTGGTTTTTCTTCATCAATCATAAAAGCCTACAGAATTGGAGATTCGAATGGTTAACATATGGGTTTCAGGGGAAGCTTAAATGTTCAAGTGTTTAACCATTTATTATACTTATGCATCACCACAAGGGAAAGTTATTGATTCTTATTATTGTTGATTAGTATTGCTACTGATGGTTTAAAATTTTGCTGTCTCAAGTTCATTTTTAGTGCAGAAAGCTTAATGGAGGGTAATTTGAGATATTAGAAGGATAGATTGGATGTGTAGTATTAGTTCGAAGTTGTAAAGATCATATTTGTAATATTCTCTATTTGTTGATAACAAAAAGGGGAAGAGATGTGCTGGATAGCATAGATTAAGGGGAAGACAGTATGGTTTCATTCATGGTGAGATTTAGTTATCTGAATTTCTCTACTTCGTCTAGGGAAATTCGTACAAGAACGTGTTTGTTTTGTAATCATCAAATAGGGGAAGATTGTTGAGAATTATATTTTCTTAGATTTGATGATCACAGAACAAGAAGAATAAAACATTAATTTTGGTTGCAAGAGTGGTTAATTCTGGTGATTACCCAGTTAAGTCTGGTGGTTAAGTCTCCTGGTTAAGTCTCCTTGTTAAGTCTCCCAGTTATGTCTGGTCTCCTAGTTAAGTCTGGTGATTACACAGTTTAGTCTTCTAGTGTATCAGGTGCTGCTATGAGTCATACTACTGCTGGATGGATAAGGATGAAGAAGATATTATTTATCTAGATATTTTTTCAGTCAACAAAGTTATAAACAAAGAAACAAGTTGTATCTTAATGACTGGCATACACAAGCAAGTAGTAGACAAGACTTAACAACTTTGTAATGATCTCATTTGTTCTATAAAAAGGAGATCATAGCTTAGATACTTAGTATGTTTTACAAGTGTTTAGTATGCTTAGAATTTAAACACAGAAATGTGTTAAAATGTAAAACATCAAAAGAGTGTGTGTGGGAACATCAGACAAGGGGTCTGATTTTGTTAGGTTTGTTTAGCCTCAAGGATCTTTGATCCCTGATTAGAGTGTAATCGTGCTATACTTGATCACATAGCATTGGGGCTGATTTAATAACAAATGGTGAAGTTGGCAAAACCTTGTTGTGATAGTATTGTTTCTTTCATTAGAATATTCCGTCAATATTATCATCAAGCTCATCATAGATAAAATCCTAGATAAAGGCTTAACAGCCTTGATCCCATAAACGATCACAAAACTTATTGTTAGTAACCTTTAAAATAAGTTTTCACACATTGAACTATTTTGACCTTCATATTCAGAAAATAATTTCAAAAACGAAACCGTAGGCGCTTGAATGAGTAAAAACCGACTAACAACGAAGGAGATATGATTTTTCTAAATTTGACGACGAAAAACTAATTTCTGAAAATTTGCGTGCTGTTTGCCGAGATTCAAAGGACAAAACGAGGCATTACACGTGATCTAGATGAGCCAACCTACTAAAAATAAGTTGTTACATGTTAATACGAAACCGTGGGTATAAAGAACATAGAAAACGGGCGTATAACGACCGAGATACACTCGTTTGAAACTCGACGAACTCAATTTATTTTTGACAGCACTAATAGAAAATAATTTTAAGTGTAAGATCAATTATTTTTACAAGACACTATATTGGGAGCCGTTTTCCTTATTAAATGAGACACGTATGATCAAAAGTTAAATAATACGACTTCTAGACGTTGTTACAAGGTTTTCAAAAACGTCATGCTTATGTCCTAACACTCAACGTACAATATTTCGCGACTAGTTTTGCGAGGCCATTTAGTCACATTTTCAAGTTGTGAAAAATATTAAATTGCGACGAAAACATTATATCTACCGATAGAACACCAAACAAGGATCGTGGAGTACCGTTTCAACATATTTACACAAAAAGTAGTTTATAACATAGCAAGACGTCAAAAATATATTTTTCTACGATAAACGTTGTTTTCAAAATTAACGAGTGGTATCGTTAAAATACATATTTGCATGTGTAGCATCATTTCATTGCTTACATTAGATCTTATCATTCACATTAGGTTGCGGTTAGAGATCGTGCCTCATTTCAGTATATCCACTTTTGTCATTGTAGCTATTGCACCAGGTGAGTTCATGGCCCCTACTTTACTTGTTTTGTAACTATTTTGGGGGAGAATACATGCTCATTTTTAATTTAACTCGTGCTTGTTTTACGTGAAATGTGATTTGTCTTTCAAACATTATTGATTGGCCAAAATACTTGATTCATTAATCGAAAGTATTTTGTGTTTACATTTTCACCCTCGATTATTTATTTATGGACACTAGTACATTAAGGTTTTTCATTTTGCCTATGTTATGACCCGTTAAGCGCGAATGTTGTTGATAGATCTATTAGGATTGAACTCTCTGTCCGGGTCGTGTTCCCCACCTGGCTGTTAAGTCAAACGGACGCATAATCATTTAAGGAACCCTGAATGTTCTAGGTGTACATCTATCAGAAGCTTCGGGTGTCCGGGTGGTTTCCCCACTTAAATGGCATGTCAAACGTAGTACTGTGGTATCCCCACTTGACTGTGATGTCAAACGTATTGTGGTTTCCCCACTTGACTGAGATGTCAAATGTATTGTGGTTTCCCCACTTGACTGATATTTCAAACGGACTCTGGTTTCCCCACTTGACTATGATGTCAAAGTACACCCAACCTAGAATCTTAAGACTTCGGTGTCATGAAATTTAGTTTTCAATAACTCTACATATATATTGGGAATATATTGTCCATTTAGCACTTGTGGTCCATAAATCAATTGACGTTCACATAAACCAGATCTTATTTACCAGTGGGTTGTAAACACACAGGTTGCAAGTCTTGTATTGGCGGGGCTTGGAACTGGGTGGATTTACAATGCCTTTGCTGGGAAATCTTCATTCAAATGCTTACATTTTTCACTAAACTCTATGAACTCACCAACCTCGTGTTGACACTTTTAGCATGTATTTTCATGTATGAAGCAATAGCACGCTACAGGAGGCTTTTGGCAGGGCATGACATGGTTATAGAAGACTCTGATATTCATTTGGGGACCGTTTTAATTGTTTTAAGGGCCTATTTTCGCACTACTTTTAACAATGTAAATTCAACACTTTTGTTGAACAAATTTATTCTAAATGATTGAGGTGAAAACCGTTCTTTGTACTTGTGTTGTGATACCAATTGAGTTGCACCCCAGTGACACGTAAGCTTCTGCTGGACCTGATTCTGGGGGTGTGACAGATTGGTATCAGAGCCTTGGCTATATAGAACTGGGTGATTTTAAAAGCTACACTATAGCTACTTTCACGAAAACTTAACCCAATGACCGCCACGTGCCTGCCTGCCAAGCTGATGCCTCATTTGTGGTTTGTTGCTGACATATTTGATGATATTTATATCTTATCATCAGATGGATTATACTCACTTATTCTCATTGATTACTATAGTTGTATTCCACATAAGTTGTAACACCCCAACCCAATAAGGGTAGAAGTATTACGTTATGGTGACATATCAAAGCAAACACAAGCATATGACTTAAATAATACAAATGAATTTCAAAGGTTACAAAGGGAAAATCTGAAGTGCAAGGTTAAAGATGAGAACAACAATAAAATACTAAGTCTGAAAATGTAAACACTTCTAGTCATCTCTAATCCAGAATAGCTATCAACGTGTAGTCTTCTAAGTCCAAAAGTACTCTCCACTCATAACCCAGCTTCCTACTAAAACCTGCCGCAGGAAAAAAAATGTGGCTGAGCTTAAAAACCCCAGTGAACAGATATATATAAACGAAACCAAAAGATAAGGAACTAACATGTAAAGTATGGTGCATTGGGACAAGCATAAGGTATAAACAAATGGATATCAAAAGTAAGGAAAGGTCAGTAATCTACCACGATCCCGAACACAAATCAAATCAAATATCATAGTAACCATCAGTAACCATAGAGGAGCGACCTCTCAAATATGTGAAGGACGTGTATTGCACACAGCATCAATCACCAAATCAAATCATATCATATCATATCATATACAAAGCAAATCTAGGATGCATCCATACGCCCCCAAACAAATCATATTGGCCATAACAAATATAAAGTGCGCATATCATAATCAAAATGGGACGGTGTGGAACATCACCCAACCACACTAGAGTCATGCCATTGGTGCATCAATGACACGGCCATGTTACCTTCATGGCTAGGAAAACATATTGGCTCGGGTATCAAACTGAAGGGTTCAAATGTCATATCATAACAAAGTTCATATCAAAGGTTCATATCATATGGTTCATATCAAAGGTCCATAACAAAAGATCAAAGCAAAGGTTCATATATCTAAGGGTGCATAGCAAAGGTATAGATCATATAAGAAAGCCATATCATAAAGGCTCAGATCAAGGATATCATATTCAAAGCTAAAATCAAACAGATGTGAACGAATCATGAGAAACCTTAAGAGATAAGGTCAGAATATCTGTACGTTAGACTGCAAGTGCAAACATAACAGAAACATAAAGATTAGAAGCAACTCCTTCTTCAGTGGATCTACACGAATTCATGATCGTCTTAATAATAACTCATTTTAAATCAGATTACTCATTTTAGTCGGCTTTCCATTTTTTAGTAACTTTCCTTTTATAGTAGCTTTCCAAAAATAGTAAGTTTCCTCTTTAAGTAGTTTAGGGTTAAATATGTCAATTTAGTAAGGTTTATGGTTATACAAGTAAATTGTCAAAGTTTAAGGTTTAAATATGCCAAATATTTAACTTTGGGTTTAAAATGTAAATTAATTTCATAACAACCGGTTTCGGACTTAGCCGTTTCACAATTTATAATAACATGTTCTCGAGTTCATTTTAACCAAATGGTTTACATAGAAAAATGCACTCTCACGACATATATATAAACACCCCATGCACGACCCAAAAATAATAAGGACACAAACATATTTTGAACATTAACGACTCATGATTTCTCGACACCAACACAAGCACACCATTTCCCATACAAAATAACGAGACATAACATGAGACAAACAACCTTATTATGTTACCCTTTTAATAATCACGTCATTTACCCTTCAAAAGAATACTATGTGTGTTTATGTGACTGGTAAACGTTAGGTGGTATGTTATCCACGATTAAAATTTCTACAACCAAATCTTAACAATTTTAAAAGCGAATATGTTTGACCTCATGATATTGCATGCATGCGTATCAATAAAAACACTCCACAGAACTTTCAAGACATTCGTATAACAAGGTTCTTCATATTTCGTCAAGTAGTCGAGTCACAGGTTAATTAGGGTGCGATCTATGTTAGGTTTAGGGGGTCGAAATGGCGGCATGATCGACACAAGAAAATTCCACATACGACATATAGTTCATCTTAAAATCATGACACAAGGAAAATAGATTATGAGCCATGTTTTAGGTTTAGGTTTTCGTGTCTGTTGATCGTATATCATATAGGGTATTATCGCGAATAGAGTTTTAATGAATACCTTGGATCGGATTAGAGGAGTGGAACAAGTAGTACGAATGAACCATGCCTGAAGGTAAAACCATGACTCAACCCTCTTCGAACCGAGACTAATGTTACACGAACCAAGCCTTACGAATAGAACCCCCACGATCACCTTCTTCCAAACAATGTTGGTCGCGTATTTGATTATCAAAACAAGGATCAGTTTTTTTTATTGTTGTTGTGTGTTCTTTTTGTTTTCTAAGTGTTTAGCCAAAATGTGAGGTGTATTCGTTTAAGAGAGACGGGATAGGGGTTATCACAATCAATTTGGTTTAGGGTGTAATTTGAGTCGATATTTTAGGATGATTGAGGAAAATTAGGCCGAATATAATGGGAATTAGAGAGAGTGATTGATCCAAATTTAAGGAGTGATTAAATAATGATTATCACAATTTAGAGTTTCCATAATCAAATTTTGTATGTGTCACAATATAAAAAGAAAATCGGTCCAAGTAATCTTCCAAGCGTGTGATATACCTCTTTTGTTTAACTATGTTATAATGTTTATATAGTTTAGGTTTAATTAATAATGTAATACAAATGTAAAACCTATAGTTTTTTATATATCAAAATATTATACATCACACTTAGGTTAAGATTTAAAATGGGAAAAATGATGATTCAAGTTTTAGGGTTTTACAATTCTTCCCCTTTAAAAAGAAAATTTTTTTCCTCGAAAATTGAAGTCGCAAAAGTCAGACGGATACGTAGCAATCCACAAAAGAACGTCACAAATAACCTCACGCTCGGGGAGGTCCTTCAAACAGAATTTTCACAAACAGAAGTTTTTCTCATGACCCGATTCCGACAATCTTGGATAGCCCCAGGCTCTCCACAGAACACCAATCGTAACAAATCTGATCCTACGAATACCAAACAAGTGCGTAACAGATGACAATGACAGATGATAGATGAAATCTCACAAAGAGATACCGGAGACACATATACCTACGAAGTGGATATGGAGATAGCGCTAAGCGATAAAACTTCATCAATTCCTACCAAATTCTGAACTAACAATGGAACTTGCCAAAATCAGAGGAGTACAAATCGAATCATCAAATGTATCAAGAGTCTCATAAAGAGATGGGTAATATATTCGTACTGACGATCAAAATCAAAATTCAGAGTATCAAAACGTATCAGAAGGCATAACAGATTAGGTAGAATAATCGTACGGATAAAATGAAACTAACATATCGTGAACAAATCCTTATATTATAAAACGTCTAACACTGCTGTATGGAATACACAACGCACTACGAACAGAAATGTGAAAGACTTGTTTCTCATGACTCTACCTTGTTGATGAAAATAGCTTCGGCTTCCTCAGACAAATATACTATACTGAGTCCAGATCAAAGGAATAAAATACCAATCGTAACAGATGATAATCGTATCCCCTTGGAAGAGATACAGGGAATACGTAGGATTTGACGGATATATCGTTCGTGGAATTTGATTAGACAAATCAGATGAGAACGTAACGAATCACAGAAGATATGTGGATGATATATATGCTTAACTCTTCAGATTCTCAAATAGCCTCGTCTTCAATGCAACCTTTCAAAGGCATTCTCATAAGCAAACAGATCTTGTTCCTCAAAAATCCATAATCTCATATCTTAACTCATAGCAGATCATAATGAATCAGATTCAACTAATGTGAAATGTACATATAGCTAAACATAGGTGTACTCCTCCATAGTAATAGATTGAATCCATACTTATGGAAAAATAGATTGTTTGATAACATCAAACGGCAGAAAGCTCTACAACAGAACCTAAGATTCTTATCAGAAGCACATAGGTCAACAACCGCATGTCGAGTATCCAAACATATCAAATCGTATAACGGTGAAGGCAGATTAAGCGTATAGGTAGAATGAACCTAAAGTCTCAGTCAGATATCAGAAATTCTAAGGCTTCTAAGGCACTGCTCGAAATATCTTATGATCACAATAAGTGCACATTATATGATGTAAGTATTATCACGTTGGCCAAACGTCATAATACTAGCATCATATAAATATGCCCTCATGATGACCATATTTTATCTCAAGTCGTGAAATAAGCAACTTATCTTAATCACCTAACAGTCCTTCTACCTCCTAGGATTGGTCTGAATCAAATCATCACTACGGATTCAAAATCAGAGAAACAGAACATACAACTAACACAACGGAATCTAGTAAGCATCAAATGAAGCACGTCGTCAAAAGCATCAGTTCTTCCACAATTCATCAAAGTTCTCATAACAAAACCATCATCCAACAAACGCATAATGAACACAGAACGGAATTACTAATAGGGAACATAAATCATTCAAAGGATCTTATTATAAGGTAACGGAAGCTTATGGGGGTTAAGCAGAAGTGAATTACGTTATTAATAACTTCATCCTTCACAGAATCAACTCATCCAAACACAAATGTTTGCTTCAAAATTTGTCCATTCAAATACAAAATTTCAAAATTTCTTCCAAGTCCGAGTAGTCTGTCTAAGCTTGTCCATCTGATCCTACGGTGAAAAGGAATTATAAACTTGAGTCTGGTTCCTCAAGCCTTCGGCAACTCTTCTTGGAATTGTGGTGTAGTAACGCGAATCTCTTACAAGATCACTGTGCATCCCTCCATCCGCAAGTCTGCTTCTGCTCTCAATTCATCTTAGTACAACTAAAATGAATAGAGAAGCAAGACTGCGTGTCTTCAACAGGTCTTCTAGCACAGCTCCAAATTCGCCAACTCAATTTCATTCTCCTTCTATGTTTGCCACCACCTTCGTCTTCGCAAGAATTACTTCCAATCTTCAATGTAAACACCGCTACTGTCAACTCTGGGTTGAATAGTTTGTCTCCTACAGTCTGGTTGCCTTGATGCCCAAGCTGTAAACTCCACGTGCTGCATAAGGTATAATCAAGTCCCTTCTAAGTGTCTCTCCTCTTCTCATATGCTTCATTGATGGTAACGCCAGTCGTGAATATCTTCCACTACTTTTCCGTAAGATTTCTAACTTCAGTAACTTTCGTCGATCTTGGCTCATTCGGTGGACAACTCAGTCTTCTCGGGATCCATAGTAGTACTATCTGTAGCAGCTTATGAATGCTAAATCAAATATACTCTTCCAGAACAAAGGGTCATTTCAACTTAATACGAAAAAGATCTCCATGTTCCTCTTTCGTCTCTGAGCACAACACAACGTCATACTATGACAATTTGTCCAAATACTCGCGAAAAACATGATTCTATTAGCCAATACAATTGGCATCATTAAAACTCATAATGATCACAACGAGTACGAAAGCAGCTTCAGGAATCGTCTTAGGGAAAGTTCATATCTGCTTCACATCACCTATCTTCTTCTTCACGAATAAAACTGAAATGCTTCACGGAGGTTACTCTCAGTTAGTCAACTCCCTTCTTAGAAGTTCTTGTGGTTGCTTCTTCAGTCCTTCAAACCTAAATGACGCCGTCTGATACGGAGTTTCAAAGGTAGACCAAATCAATCATTGATACGCGGAAATGGATAATGATTACGGATAGTGATACGGTTAAGTTCACGATGGTCGATACGCCACCGTTTACCTTTCTCTTTCTTCTTCATACCAATAGGAGCATCCAAAGAGAAACACTGAGGTGAACAAAATCATATTCCATCAGCTCCTTCAATCTCTCAACTTCTATGGCACCATGGTTTCGTCAACTGAGATCAGTTCAATGCCAACTCTACTTCCCAAGCAGGAGGGAATCCCAAGAGGTTCATCAGAAAACACCAGAAAAATTTTTGTACAACAAATACTTCCAATGCCAGAGCTTTCTAAGGGTGGATACTAATAGGTGTCAAGAGAAATTTGACAATTAAATGAGATCGGAGTAAGTGTTTCCATAGCAGCATTAATCTTAATAGATTTAAGTGGTTGAGAGTCATCAAAGAAAAAGTAGAATGAAGCAGATTCACTAGTACAGATTTGGCCTAAGGTCACACCAAAAATATGTGACTATATGCATATAGTCACACACGTTTTTTTCGGTGTGTGTGACAAAAACTCGCGCCACCGTAGGTGCTATATGGTCACATTGTTTAGTTTGTGACCGTTTTCATTGAAAAAGAGTGACCAAAACCCGAATATGTGTGACCAATTAGGCACAAGTTTTGTTGGATTTATCAGTATGTGTGACTATTTCTCATCCTATGGCCACATGAATATATAATAAATGTGACGTTTGTGATGATTTAGTCACACAACGTGTGTTGTTTTTTTCGAGTTTGTCACATACAATTTAAAAAACAGTGGCCAAAAGTGTTAATAAGTGTGACCATATGTTGTTTAAAGTGAAGAAATGTGTATTTTGTGTGACTATTGATCATCCAATGGCCACATGAATTTTTAGTTTGTGTGGCCTTTTGTAATATGTAGTCACACAAAGCATGTTTGTTTTGGATATTTAGTCACATACAATTAAGCAAAAAGTGGTCAAAAGTGTTAATAAGTGTGACCATATGCTGTTTAAAGTGAAGAAATGTGTATTTTGTGTGACTATTGATCATCCAATGGTCACATGAACTTTTAGTTTGTGTGGCCTTTTGTAATATTTAGTCACACAAAGCATGTTTGTTTTGGGTATTTAGTCACATACAATTAAGCATAAAGTGGCCAAAAGTGCTAATAAATGTGACTATATACATCTTTTAGTCACATTTAAGAAATCAATATATATATCAAAACAAATTCAAATATATATCAAAACAAGTTCAAATACAATAAAATTGGAATGTATATAACTGAACCACTAACACATATCATATAAGCAGTACTAACTATATGAACCAACAATACTAACTTATAACTAACAGTTGTAACTAGTACACTAGCAGTACTAACAGTTGTAACTAATACACTAGCAGTTTCAAGGGCTTCATGTTCTTCGTCCAACCTTTTTATCTTTTCACTGATTCATGAAAGTAACTGAAGTTGTTTCTTGGCATTCTTCTTTGAAATCTTGGTCTCAGGTAATGGCAGTGACGTTTTGATGCCGTTTTGAGCACTCAGAGTCCTGCAGAATAGTCAAAGAACTGATAGAAATAAAATCACATGAAAGGCCATACCTCTTTGTGAGACTGCAGCTTTGAGAAATCGCTTGATAAAAACATACACAGTTGGGTACGAGATATTGAATTGAATTGTATTCACCATTTCCTTTTCCTGTAAACATCATGGTGAAAACATATACAAGTCAGTACCAGATTATAATCTAAATTGAGAAAAGCAGAAAATCTATCAAATCTTGTCTTTTTAGTTATACCATCATCACAACTTCATCTCTAGTGTAATACAAAATAACCTACCTTATGCCAAAATAATTGTTTCAGGAATCATACTTTTAAGTCAAAACAAGAGACATGTTACTTTCAGTGCAAGGGGGTGTCTGGAATACTTATTTGTTCAGAAAATAAGCAAATTGGTGCCTTCATATTTACTCTGAAATGAGCAGATTAGCAGTTTCTCCAAACATTTAAATTGCTACTCTGCTTTGCATGATGTAAGTACATAATAAATGAATTTTAACATGCTCTACCCACACCGTTATCTTTTTAGTAAAATCTTCTAGCTTTAGAGATAAAACAAAACTCAAATATAACCCACTTTGATAGAAACGGTCAAAATTTGCACCTCTAGTGATACAGGAAATCACATGCTATAACATGTTAGGCACAAACAGATAAGTGACTTTTAGAAAGATCTTTCAATTTTTTCCCAACAGGCAATTCTTGTTAGAAAACAGTACACACCCCTAACCAGTTGCAAATGACAATTATACTAATGTATATAGTGACACTCACCTGCCTTCTTCTATGCCTAAGAATCATCAACCATGAACGGCTAACCACGTAGCATGGAGGAAGAAAACCAGCCAGCTGAAAAACAGAAACCTGGAACTGCAATTAATAGTTCAACACAAAAAAAGTCAGTGATTGCAGAGTATAAGTCAACGATCCTAGATATGAATATTAAAGAGCCTGAACTTACTTTAAAGATCTTTGATGAATGTGGCACCATCCCTAGGTCTCTCGTGACTAGCAAAGCTTGGCGTACCAGGAATATTATCATTAACTGCACATTAAGTACACAATAGTTCTGAAGTATAGTCACTAACGATTACAAGCAAGTTTATACGATCTTGGATTTTTTTTGACAGTTTGGTCGTTGTTGTTTCACTTACAATGAGCGCCATATAGCGGAGGTAAGCAATGCTACTATTGCTTGCAACATCTAACTCTTCATAATCCAGTTCAAGAAACCGCTGCTCACCAGAAGCAAAAGCCAGAAAGTGAGCATCCCGTAGATTCATTTGTGGGCCCCATGCATGCTTGAAGAAAACAGAATGAATAGAATGAGCAAACCTACTATGCAGAATGCAAAAATCTTTGTTTAAAAACTTTACCTGATATCAATAGTCATAACATCAGGGTTGATTCTTGTTGGTGGAAGAGTATAATCCGGTGAATAAACCTACAGATCGGGACATATATGTGAGTACTATTTCAACAAAGTTACTTAGGTCAACAAATCATACGAATGATGGTGAAAAAAGTTCAAACCTGATTGCAGATTTCACATGTAATGTCACCTTTCTTATTGCACCATTTCTGAATGCATTTCCTATGAGCAAACTACAATCCGAAAACACATAAGTAAAACGAATCAATACCTTCTAGGCTTCTACCGATAAAGAAAAACCATTCCAAAAACAAGTAAAATAAGTTGATCCAAAAACACACTCCAAAAACAGTCACATTGAACGAACACACTCCAAAATTTCGCGTTCATCAATAACTCCTCAAGCATATTATCGCTTAAACAACTTATATTACCATAAACAAACTATTACCAATCGATTTGTTGATACAGCAAGCTCGATTCAAACAATCAATTTCTAGGTGCATATTTCACACATTATTCACATATACTTAAATAAACGCAGTTTATACCTTTGGTGTGATTTGAAACTGAAACCCTAGCTGCTGCAATTGGACCGATGTAACTACCGAATAGCTCCGCAACTGATTTGAAACTGAAACCCTAGCTGCAACAATTCGATTTATTTAACTACCGATTTGAAGCAAATGAAATTAACAGATAAAAACTGGAGCTTAGTTTCGAGCAGATGAAGCGAACAGAACTGAAATTAACTCATCATATTTGGGGAAAAACTGATTTGGGGGAGTTGAAATGAATAATAAATAGAAAATTATGAAAATCCCTCTTTGCAAGATAACGTAGGATCGGATCGAGATCATGTTGGTGTGATATAAGGGTGTGGTGGTTGTGGTGGTTGTGGTGGTGGTGCGAGTGGTGCAGAGTGTTGCGCGAGTGTGGTAGAAGAAGAAGATTAGATCTATGTGAAAAGTTATATGTGGGATGGTTAACGAAATATTTGGGAATTTGGGAAGGAGGGCAATTTGATTTTGGTGAAAAATTTGGGCGGGGCTTGTGAAAATATGAGAAGAGGGAAATTTTATTTTGAGAAAACTAAGTGGGGTTTATGTACATGATTTAGTCACTTATAAATAATGTGTGACAAACTTGATTATATGATTTAGCCACTTTTAAATAATGTGTGACAATCTTGAGTATATGATTTAGCCACATACACAATTATTTCATGTGACCATATATGATTTTGGTCACACTGTTCAATTGTGTGACATATATTTGTCACATACGTACATATATAGTGTGACTAATGTTTTAAACTTATTTGTATCCGTCACACGTCTCAAATTATATGTGACTAAATAATCAAAAAAAAATTTACAAGATACCTCTAGTCACGAAAATTTTCAAATGTGTGACTGTAGCCTCGGTTGGAAAGACGAAATGGTCACACAAGTCGGATCAAGTGTGGCTTTTTATTTTATTCTGGTACATTTAGTCACACAAATAAGTTATTGTGTAACCGTTCGAAAAACAACATGTGTGACTATATCTCATTTTTGTACTAGTGATTGCTAAAGGTCACATATCAGATATGGTAGTCTATGCAGCTTATGAAGAGCCAGTCAATCCATAATCAAAAGACCTCAAAATCAATTATATCAAAAGCAAACGGATTCTTAGAACGAATACGGTCGTCAAAACATACGGATAGTTCATATATCAGATTCAAGTACATGGTTCATCAAAAGTGTTGAGATAGATAAGCGAACAGTTCACGGTGTTGGAATCTTGTTTAGCTCCTTAGCACAAGTGACAGGTAGAGTGTGTATCATCGGTAATACGAACATCGTATGGTTGTCAAAAGTGAGGTGTATGGAGTATCAGTTGCCAGCATCATCATGTTCAGTCAATAAATCCATACTGAGATAATATTAACATCATATCCTTCCAAAGGAATTGATTGTCAGATAAAGTTCATCATTCAAAGGGAGGGAAAAAAATCTTCCTATATCCATGGTTAATAATTACCATAGTTCTCATAGGATTAGTAATGGATTATGCAGAGTCAAGTAGTATCAGGTGATACATTCTATATCCAGCATAAGTAATGAATTCACAGAATGTGTCAATCACATTATAGTTGAAAAACCTTCGGGATGATCGAAAAGGTATCAAACTGTTTATCAAACAAATCGGAAATAAGGATCAAAATCAAAAGTGAAACTTAAATGGTGAAAGGTATCCATGTAGTTCTCGAGGCACTGCAAACTTACATGATTACCAAGCTTAGGTTGAACATAACTTTCTAACCTCTTAAACAAATGTTCTTATTAGGCTTAACTAAGGGCATAGGCACGAATCAGAGTGATGCGAAGGAAATCCTACTTGCATAGATGTCCTAGTATATCCATTACTCACCGGTTATAACTTATGTTCCTATGGGGAGATCCTAAAGCAAATTCTCAAAGGTTGTCTTATGAGCGCCTACAGTGGAAACTTAAGGGTCCAAACTTCACAGGTCAAGGTTTAATGTACTACAAGTCGCAGCCTGGGCACTGATAACATAATTGTAACACCCCAACCCGATAAGGGTAGAAGTATTATGTTATGGTGACATATCAAAGCAAACACAAGCATATAACTTAAATAATACAAATGAATTTCAAAGGTTACAAAGGGAAAATCTGAAGTACAAGGTTATAGATGAGAACAACAATAAAATACTAAGTCTGAAAATGTAAACACTTCTAGTCATCTCTAATCCATAATAGCTATCAAAGTGTAGTGATAACGCTCAAATCTAACATGTTTTTATAGCGTTATTCTTATGATTATGCATGTTATTTGGTTGTATTTATGAACATTTTACACTTAAAAGGTGCAAAAGATGTGTTTAGGTTCAGGTACAACTATGTCGAAGGAAATAGAGAAAAAGATGAAGAAAAGTCGACAAAATCAAGTAAATATGCACGAAGTGAAGTTTTCTGTTAAAGACAAAGATTCATGCTATGATTAGGTTCAAGTTCAAGAGAAGATGTGGAAATGAAGTCAAGAATTAGTGCCAAGAAGTTTGTTAAAAGTGGGAATTATATGCTAGCTTGGAGTTGAAAGTTATGTGCAAGACTTGGTCTATACCCAAGGTTTCAGTTTCTAAACCCAAGGTTTGCATCAGGGGAGCTCATACCGGAGGTATGGAATTCATACCTGAGGTTTAGCTCATACCCAGGGTTTACATTTCCATACCCGAGGTATGCAGAAAAATTGACATGAAGAGTTGCATTAACTCTCCACTTTAAGCACCATAAAGATTGAGGCCGGCCAACTACTTCCATTAACTCAATTTCCTGCATCTTAATGACACTTTGTGGACAAGAAATATGCTTGGTGGCCAAGGATTCTTCAACTACAAATAAGAGTGTTTGGTTAAGTGTTTGGACATCCTAAAATCTTTCCTAATAACAAAAAGTTAGCCATCTACAACAAATTCTCTCAACACTTGGAGGATTCTCTCCTACCACTCCCCACCATTTTTAGAGGTGTTGGGGAGTTGGTTTGGTCTTCATTAGCATGACATATAACTTGATCATTCCTACACCATAAGGTTTGATCGTAGTTCACACCGAATAAATCCCATATACATCTCCAACAATCCTTATTACCAAACGCCCCTAAGTCACATACTCACAACATGGGTCGATTTCAAGGAAGTTTTGGGATGGATGATTTGTATTTTGGTAGTTTCTTTTGGTTGTAATCACATGGTTGGAATTGTAGCACTCGATGCCTTGACTCTAATGTTTGGTATTGTTTCTGTTTAAATTCAATCATATTATGTCTTTGCTTATGTTGATTGTGAGAATTCCTTTGTGTGTTGTGTTACTTGTTTGATTACTATTATCTCTTTATGATTGTTTGAGGAATTATATATACTTTCGTGTGAATGATTGACTTAATAGTTGGTTAGAGAAAGTGATTGTTCTCATAAGTTTGCTTAAATGTAATTCGTATTCTAAAACTTGTTGATTAAACATTATTGGATTTAAAGGTTGAAAAGATTTCTAATATTGTTTAATTCCAAGAAGTTGATGGCCACAATAGATTGGTATTTGATAATTGACAACTATGAATATTCAAGTTTTTATATGAATTCGGAAATATTTAATCATGAGATTGGGTCGAAAGAACTCATAAGAACTAATGAAACTAATCGTCTTTTTCATACATTTAATCATACAACGAGCTAGCGTAATGGGATGATGGATAGGCCGAAAGGACTCACCCGTGAAACTAGTAGAAACATGGATTTCCTTGATATTACCCATTGACTATAAATCCTTGTGAATATTGATATGTGCCTTCTATGTTTCACCCAAACATGTTCAACATTCCACCACGATTGTTTATTATTCCTAAACAAGTGTTTGTGTTCTTATATCATGCTTTTATAATTGCTTTTCTTGTTGGTTTGACCCGTGACAATCATAACCATCACCTTGCTATTTGCTTAAACAATCAAACAACATTTGAGTACAACCAAGTCTCTTGGGACGACCTTGACTTACTAATCCTTTTACTACAACGGACGAGTATACTTGCTCGTATGTGTTCCTAGCTAACCGGTAAGTCTTGTTTTATAAATTTAAAACCCGTTGCAAAAGTACATCAAGTTTTTATAGCTTGTTGGAACGCATCAAGTTTTTGGCGCCGTTGCCGGGGATTTGGTTTTTGTTCTCATGTGTTTGTTTGATTGTTGAAATTACTTATTTGTTCGTTTGCTTGATATATTGTTACCTTGCTTGATCATAATTCCGGCACCGTCACCATCAAGTTTTTGGCGCCGCTGCCGGGGATTTGGATTTGTATTCATATGCTTGCTTGTTTGTTGAATTGTTTGCTTGAAATGATCGATTATTTGCTTACTTGCTTCTTATAATGATACCTTGCTTGAAATACTCGTTTGCTAAATTGCTCTTGCTTGATTGCTTGTTTACTCATGATATTGCTTAATTGCTCCATTGTGTTTTGCTTTAAAATCTCTTATTTCTCATATTTGCTTAATGATCTTGGCATCAAAATAAAGTTTTTTGTGTTAGGATTTTTCTTTCATGTCTTCTAAAAAATGCTCACTCAAACGAATGCTTTCTAAAAATTGTCCTCGAAATTGCTTGCGAAAAAACCCACCCAATGTGTTCGACTTAATCTTCGTTTTCTCTTTTGTGTTTAAAGTTATTTTTAAGTTTAATAAAAGTTTTTAAATTTAAAGTTTGTTTATCAATAAAATGTTAAAGAAAAAATGTCAAAGTAATAAAGAAGAGTGTAGCAGCGACAAAGAAAAAAAAGATTTCTTTTTCAAAACCAATTGCCATGTGCTGCTGCTATACGAAGTCAGAGGAAAAAGTATTTTTGGTTTGGCTTCTTCCTTTTGTAGCAGTCAAAGGAAGAAAAGTGTTTTGTTCGGTTACTGTAGCAGCAACAAAGTAGGAAAAAAAAATTTGCTGCATGCCGCTGGTATAATTCCATACCGGGCGGTATAAACCTTCTGTGAACTAGACCAACCTCAAACCGACGGTCCAAAATTTTGAACCGCCGGCCGCACTGTAGCAAATATAATTTTTTTCCTTTTTCTGTTTATTTTATTCCGGTTACTGTAGCAGTGCTTAAAAAAAAAAAAAATCTCAAACCGCCGGTATAAATGCAAACCGGGCGGCATAAACTTTCTGTTTGCCCATGCCGCCGGCCAAAATTTCCATACCGCCGGTTTTGGACTAAAAAAAAATAGAAAAATTAAAATTTTAAAAATAATTATTTTTGTTTATTTATTTTATTGCTTAAGTGTTATTTTATCTAGTTTTCTTTAATAAGCTTAAACTTATGCTTTTGCATTTTGAAACTTTTTGTTAATTTTAGTAAATAAATAAGTTTTTGCTTTTATTTAAAAATAAAAATGTTTTCGAACTTTGTGGGTATGTTCACTGGAAACCCTCACGAGACTTAACTCGTCCACTCGGGCCACCGAGGGGTTTAAAAGGCTTGTTGCATGTGCTAAATGCAACCGTGATGCCTACGAAAGTGAGTTTTAGAATTTTACGTGTTTTTTGTAGTTTAGTTTATTTTTGCAGGTTTAATAAGCTCTTGGAGATTGGATGATTATGGCATGACTCTCTTGATTGGAAATGCTTGGTTGGAAGAGAAATCGTCGAGTTCCATATGATAAGATGTTAATAGCACGATTTCTTAAGCCCGTGAAGTTTCGGTTCTCCCGGTCTTTTCTTATCTTATTTTTCCCTACTTTTTCTTGCTTTGAAGTTTATTTTTAATATTGAATATATTGCGTAACTTAAGTGTGGGGGGAAACTAAAATAGTGAAAAACGAAACTAGATTTAAATTTTAATACTTTTGGGCTACTTTTTAAAAAAGTTTTATATACTTGTTTGCCCTTAGCTTCTTCTAGTGTTTTCTCGCATATAGGTTAATATATTAGAATAACTAGATTATCCCACTGGTGAAATCGGTAAAATTTTTAAAAAATTCGAGATGTGTCCCGATTGACATTGCAGTCCATTTTTAGGATCGATAACATTTGCTAGCGCAATTATAGCCCTTTACCACTAAATATGTGAGGAATTGAGCCTATTCTTATATAGCATATATCTTTTATGCTTGATCTTTTTGTTATGAGTGTGCCGGTGATCTTATTTATTCTAGAACTTGTACATGCAAATCATTACCAGACCGTAGTGAGATCACATTCGTGTGATATAAGTGTATTCGTGTGATAAAGAGGCACCCTTAGGAATTTAACCAAATGGCCTTCCATTTTACATCTAATGATATATTAGCTAGCCACATCGGTTAGTTAACTTCCCATATGGACCCATTTGTTAGCACTCATTTTTAGTGCTAGATAGTCTTAGAACACCCTCCAAGCCATTCTTTTCTTTTGTTCCATCTAGAAAAAAGAAATACAAAAATATTTTACACTTTAAACCTTAGCCTAACCCCTTGTTAAAGTCTAAACGGTTGGTTGCTAGTTGCTTGGAATGTTGGATAGTTTTTTATGATTATTAGTTAGCCACACTTTGTCATTCATGTGTGCCATTCTGACAAAGACGAAGGATGCATACTTCTTATTTGTATTTTTGTGGTGAATGCTTATGCGAAGTGTGGGGGAGATGTGATGTATGAAGGAGAAGTGTTGAAAAAAAATTTTGAAAAAAAAATATGAAAAAAAAAAGAGAGAAAAAATGAATAAGTCATCGAAAAAAAATAGAAAGAAAAAATATATGATGACAATTATAGCCAATGTGCTATGATATTATTATGAAGATGAAGGAAGATGAAGTATGTTTGAGATATCGATTAGCCAATATGCTAAGTCGTGATATACATATATATATTTGGTGATCGATATGTGAAGAGGAGAAGATTGTAACTATAATCATTTACGGGTTTGTGGTTTGTTTGGTAACTAGCAACATGGGTATTAGACTTGACTTTATTTTTCTTTTAAAACCAATTTCATAAATATATCCCATGTCTTATCCCTACCCTTTTGGCTTTGTGAAATTATCAAGTGTATTGACATGTAGTGACCATCCGATTTCTTGAGGAATTAGATAGCGTTGTTAGCGATCTAAGGTTATCCTTAGTGACCATCCGTTATTTGGTGATGCAAGAATTTGTTGTTAGCGAGCTATTATGTTTTGCATGAGATAGTGGCACATAAGTCTAATATAACCCTTTAAGCCTTGAACCCGAATAAAAGTCCTCTTTAGATGTTTACACTTGGTGCTTACGCCACGTCGGTGGAGTTTTGTTTCTTGTACAAGCCTATGGTAATAAATGGATCATGACTGAGCAAAATATGAGTGTGATTTTCTTATATACTCCACCACCAAAATATATGAGTGTTGAGTGAATTATACTTTCATTCCCTTTCGTTAGGTGCTTAGCCATGTTATCAAGCAAGAGAATCCATAGGGTATTGTCAAACATCTCGGTTTTTCACCATTAAAAAGCTTAAAACGATGAATTGTATCTAGTACTTGTACTTGGTAGATTTGCATCATATTTTTATTAAATCATTTTTCATACACCATGTGGGATCTATTTTTCTTAATTGCTAGATTTGCTTGAGGGCAAGCACACCCTTAAGTGTGTGGGGGAGTGTGCGCTCATGTTTTCGCTTATTTATAAAAAACCAAAAAGATTTTTCAATATTTTCTAAATTTTCAAAAATTTAACTTTTTTTTTCTTTTCATTTTGCCATTTAGATATGCATTTTAATTTTTCTTTTCTAGATTTGCTTGAGGGCAAGCAAAGTTTAAGTGTGGGGGTATATGATAACACTCAAATCTAACATGTTTTTATAGCGTTATTCTTATGATTATGCATGTTATTTGGTTGTATTTATGAACATTTTACGCTTAAAAGGTGCAAAAGATGTGTTTAGGTTCAGGTACAACTATGTCGAAGGAAATAGAGAAAAAGATGAAGAAAAGTCGACAAAATCAAGTAAATATGCACGAAGTGAAGTTTTCCGTTCAAGACAAAGATTCATGCTATGATTATGTTCAAGTTCAAGAGAAGATGTGGAAATGAAGTCAAGAATTAGTGCCAAGAAGTTTGTTAAAAGTGGGAATTATATGCTAGCTTGGAGTTGAAAGTTATGTGCAAGACTTGGTCTATACCCAAGGTTTTAGTTTCTAAACCCAAGGTTTGCATCAGGGGAGCTCATACCGGAGGTATGGAATTCATACCTGAGGTTTAGCTCATACCCAGGGTTTACATTTCCATACCCGAGGTATGCAGAAAAATTGACATGAAGAGTTGCATTAACTCTCCACTTTAAGCACCATAAAGATTGAGGCCGGCCAACTACTTCCATTAACTCAATTTCCTGCATCTTAATGACACTTTGTGGAAAAGAAATATGCTTGGTGGCCAAGGATTCTTCAACTACAAATAAGAGTGTTTGGTTAAGTGTTTGGACATCCTAAAAATCTTTCCTAATATCAAAAAGTTAGCCATCTACAACAAATTCTCTCAACACTTGGAGGATTCTCTCCTACCACTCCCCACCATTTCTAGAGGTGTTGGGGAGTTGGTTTGGTCTTCATTAGCATGACATATAACTTGATCATTCCTACACCATAAGGTTTGATCATAGTTCACTCCGAATAAATCCCATATACATCTCCAACAATCCTTATTACCAAACGCCCCTAAGTCACATACTCACAACATGGGTCGATTTCAAGGAAGTTTTGGGATGGATGATTTGTATTTTGGTAGTTTCTTTTGGTTGTAATCACATGGTTGGAATTGTAGCACTCGATGCCTTGACTCTAATGTTTGGTATTGTTTCTGTTTAAATTCAATCATATTATGTCTTTGCTTATGTTGATTGTGAGAATTCCTTTGTGTGTTGTGTTACTTGTTTGATTACTATTATCTCTTTATGATTGTTTGAGGAATTATATATACTTTCGTGTGAATGATTGACTTAATAGTTGGTTAGAGAAAGTGATTGTTCTCATAAGTTTGCTTAAATGTAATTCGTATTCTAAAACTTGTTGATTAAACATTATTGGATTTAAAGGTTGAAAAGATTTCTAATATTGTTTAATTCCAAGAAGTTGATGGCCACAATGGATTGGTATTTGATAATTGACAACTATGAATATTCAAGTTTTTATATGAATTCGGAAATATTTAATCATGAGATTGGGTCGAAAGAAATCATAAGAACTAATGAAACTAATCGTCTTTTTCATACATTTAATCATACAACGAGCTAGCGTAATGGGATGATGGATAGGCCGAAAGGACTCACCCGTGAAACTAGTAGAAACATGGATTTCCTTGATATTACCCATTGACTATAAATCCTTGTGAATATTGATATGTGCCTTCTATGTTTCACCCAAACATGTTCAACATTCCACCACGATTGTTTATTATTCCTAAACAAGTGTTTGTGTTCTTATATCATGCTTTTATAATTGCTTTTCTTGTTGGTTTGACCCGTGACAATCATAACCATCACCTTGCTATTTGCTTAAACAATCAAACAACATTTGAGTACAACCAAGTCTCTAGGGACGACCTTGAATTACTAATCCTTTTACTACAACGGACGAGTATACTTGCTCGTACGTGTTCCTAGCTAACCGGTAAGTCTTGTTTTATAAATTTAAAACCCGTTGCAAAAGTACATCAAGATTTTATAGCTTGTTGGAACGCATCATGTAGTCTTCTAAGTCCAAAAGTACTCTTCACTCATAACCCAGCTTCCTACTAAAACCTGCCGTAGGAAAAGAAATGCGGCTGAGCTTAAAAAGCCCAGTGAACAGATATATATAAACGAAACCAAAAGATAAGGAACTAACATGTAAAGTATGGTGCATTGGGACAAGCATAAGGTATAAACAAATGGATATCAAAAGTAAGGAAAGGTCAGTAATCTACCACGAGCCCGAACACAAATCAAATCAAATATCATAGTAACCATTAGTAACCATAGAGGAGCGACCTCTCAAATATGTGAAGGACGTGTATTGCACACAACATCAATCACCAAATCAAATCATATAATATCATATCATATACAAAGCAAATCTAGGATGCATCCATACGCCCCCAAACAAATCATATTGGCCATAACAAATATAAAGTGCGCATATCATAATCAAAATGGGACGGTGTGGAACATCACCCAACCACACTAGAGTCATGCCATTGGTGCATCAATGACACGGCCATATTACCTTCATGGCTAGGAAAACATATGGGCTCGGGTATCAAACTGAAGGGTTCAAATGTCATATCATAACAAAGTTCATATCAAAGGTTCATATCATATGGTTCATATCAAAGGTCCATAACAAAGGATCAAAGCAAAGGTTCATATATCTAAGGGTGCATAGCAAAGGTATAGATCATATAAGAAAGCCATATCATAAAGGCTCAGATCAAGGATATCATATTCAAAGCTAGAATCAAATAGATGTGAACGAATCATGAGAAAACTTAAGAGATATGGTCAGAATATCTGTACCTTAGACCGCAAGTGCAAACATAACAGAAACATAAAGATTGGAAGCAACTCCTTCTTCAGCGGATCTACACGAATTCATGATCGTCTTAATAATAACTCATTTTAAATCAGATTACTCATTTTATTCGGCTTTCCATTTTTTAGTAACTTTCCTTTTATAGTAGCTTTCCAAAAATAGTAAGTTTCCTCTTTAAGTAGTTTAGGGTTAGATATGTCAATTTAGTAAGGTTTATGGTTATACAAATAAATTGTCAAAGTTTAAGGTTTAAATATGCCAAATATTTAACTTTGGGTTTAAAATGTAAATTAATTTCGTAACAACCAGTTTAGGACTTGGCCGTTTCACAATTTATAATAACATGTTCTCGAGTTCATTTTAACCAAACGGTTTACACAGAAAAATGCACTCTCACGGCATATATATAAACACCAAATGCACGACCCAAAAATAATAAGGACCCAAACATATTTTGAACCTTAACGACTCATGATTTCTCGAAACCAACACAAGCACACCATTTCCCATACAAAATAACGAGACATAACATGAGACAAACAACCCTATTATGTTACCCTTTTAATAATCACGTCATTTACCCTTCAAAAGAATACTATGTGTGTTTATGTGACTGGTAAACGTTAGGTGGTATGTTATCCACGATTAAACTTTCTACAACCAAATCTTAACAATTTTAAAAGCGAATATGTTTAACCTCATGATATTGCATGCATGCGTATCAATAAAAACACTCCACAGAACTTTCAAGATATTCGTATAAAAAGGTTTTTCATATTTCATCAAGTAGTCGAGTCACAGGTTAATTAGGGTGCGATCTATGTTAGGTTTAGGGGGTCGAAATGGCGGAATGATCGACACAAGAAAATTCCACATACGACTTATGGTTCATCTTAAAATCACGACACAAGGAAAATAGATTACGAGCCATGATTTACGTCTAGGTTTTCGTGTCTGTTGATCGTATATCATAAAGGGTATTATCGCGAATAGAGTTTTAATGAATACCTTGGATCGGATTAGAGGAGTGGAACAAATAGTACGAATGAACCACGCCTGAAGGTAAAACCATGACTCAACCCTCTTCGAACCGAGACTAATGTCACACGAACCAAGCCTTACGAATAGAACCCCCACGATCACCTTCTTCCAAACAATATTAGTCGCGTATTTGATTATCAAAACAAGGTTAAGATTTAAAATGGGAAAAATGATGATTCAACTGTTAGGGTTTTACATAAGTATGCTTACATATCGTACACGTCTCAGCGTTACGCCTTTTCCTTACGTAGTTTCATCATTTGTCCTCGAGTTTGGTCACTTGCCTTAGCCTTTCAGAACTTCTTTTCAAATGTGAAGGACATAGTATTAGTATAACTGAGCTGAGTATTTCAAAATTCATTGAACCTCGGTGGAATATAGACTGGTCATCTATATTCGACCCAGGACAGTGGGACATAGGCTGACCACCTATGTCCGACTCAGAGGTGAATTTTGCAATACTGGGAATAGTTATAATAGAATTATGTCCAGATTGATTCTCTACTCAATTTCTAAGGGTTTCAGAATTTCTGTGCGTATATACAATCGTTGCATGAATATCTACATCTTTTCACTAAATCTGCTCCAGAGACCAACACTGGACTGAATTCCTTTAACGGGTGGAGACTGTGACAATTCGCATTTTTAGGCCATTTTTAAAATTTCACTATTCATCCCAAGATTTTACTATTCACAGATTACTATTTACCATTTTACTATTCATCGTTTTACGTAAACTAGGTTTACGAGTATCAAATTCGCGTAACCGTAAGGGTTAAGCTGCGTAATTCAAGAATATCATTACGACCACAAAAATAGACAAGAGTTAGCCTATATATTGCCAGTATCATCATTTTTATTTTAGGTCTTGCATGTGTTTGCATTTTTATTTGTTTATATTTATTAAATCAATATAAACGCTTTTAGACGATTTTTATGCATGAACAATATACCCAATAATTCTAATATATATATAACCTAAATATCTAGATATTTTCTCAAAAATATCTAGATATTTTCACAAGTCAAGGAAATTACCAAAATGCCATTCCATTGAAATTACAAAAATGCCATTATTTCCGCTATATATAGAAAATCACTAGTTCATTTTTTTTACTTGCCAAAAATTTTCTCTCTTGCTCTCTTGTTGCTCGTTCCATATAAAGAAGAAGAAGAGAGATCCGATTTTCATCCATTTCAAGTATATTTCAATCATTCACGAGCTAATAACTAACCACAAATCGATTAGGAGTCATCTTGGGGATATATTGTTCAAAACATTTCAAAAACCTTCTAATATCAAGTAAGTAAGAAATAAATTTCTATACTTTTCATTTGATGTAATTTGTTGTACTAGCAACTAATTATGCAAATATATATATATATTAAGAGGATATATATATATATATTAAGAGGATATATATATATATATATATATATATATATATATATATATATATATATATATATATATATATTAAGAGGATAGTGAATATGAGGCTGTCTCACATCTAAGCTTACATGCGAAATCATCAAAATTACGTCGTTTTAACAAGAAAAACATCAAATCTACCTCATTTGTATCATGTCTTTCACAATATTAGTGTTTTCTCTTGATTTCATCACAACATCACTTAAGTTGGGTTCACGTTGATACATGCGTTTTCTACATCATATTGTTAGGTGATTTCATTAACTAAAAAATTCGCTATAGATTCAACAATGGTTTGATTTAATTCACCACTAAAATGCGTTTCACTATGTATATATTAGTTCTACAACTCAAATTTTGAAAAAATAATAACTAAAATGACGTATTTTTTTGTGATTTTTGATGGTTTCACATGTAAGCTTAGATGTGAGACAGCCTCATATTCACTTTTCCCATATATTAAACATACCACTTGATACTCATTTTCATTTTTAAACATAGATCTACGGATTTTCATTATAATCTCAAGAGATCCACCATTTTTGGTGATGACTAGGAATCCATGACACCCTAAGAAGGTGTATGGTAGGATTAGATTAGTTGTGGTATTGAATGGAAGTGGTTTGATTATGTTTTGAACAAGTCTTGAACCATAAAAGTGATTTTTACAAACAATATAAAAGCTACTGTCCAAAAAGTGAGATCTGGAAATCTCAATAAACATTAAACTCTTTTGACCTTCATATTCAGAAAATACTTTCAAAACCGAAACCGTGGGCGCTTGAATGAGTAAAAACCGACTTACGACGATGGAGATATGATTTTTCTAAGTTTGACGTCGAAAAACTAATTTCTGAAAATTTGCGTGCTGTTTGCCGAGATTCAAAGGACAAAACGAGGTGTCAGACATGATCTAGATGAGCCGACCTACTGAAAATAAGTTAGTACATGTTAATACGAAACCGTGGGTATAAAGAACGTAGAAAACGGGCTTATAACGACCGAGATACACGCGTTTGAAACCCGACGAACTCTATTTATTTTTGACAGCACTAATAGAAAATAATTCTAAGTGTAAGATCAATTATTTTTACAAGACACTATATTGGGAGCCGTTTTCCTTATTAAACGAGACACGTATGATCAAAAGTTAAATAATACGACTTCTAGACGTTGTTGCAAGGTTTTCAAAAACGTCAAGCTTATGTCCTAACACTCAAAGTACAATATTTCGCGACTAGTTTTGCGAAGCCATTTAGTCACATTTTCAAGTTGTGAAAAATATTAAATTGCGACGAAAACATTATATCTACCGATAGAACACCAAACAAGGATCGTGAAGTACTGTTTCAACATATTTACACGAAAAGTAGTTTATAACATAGCGAGACGTCAAAAATGTATTTTTCGACGATAAACATTTTTTTCAAAATTAACGAGTGGTATCGTTAACATAAGTATTTACATGTGTAGCATCATTTCATTGCTTACATTAGATCCTATCATTCACATTAGGTTGCGGTTAGAGATCGTGCCTCATTTCAGTATATCCACTTTTGTCATTGTAGCTATCGCACCAGGTGAGTTCATGGCCCCTACTTTACTTGTTTTGTAACTGTTTTGGAGGAGAATACATGCTCGTTTTTAATTTAACTCATGCTTGTTTTACGTGAAATGTGATTTGTCTGTCAAACATTATTGATTGGCTAAAATACCTGATTCGTTAATCGAAAGTATTTTGTGTTTACATTTTCACCCTTGATTATTTATTTATGGACACTAGCACATTAAGCTATTTCATTTTGCCTATGTTATGACCCGTTAAGCGCGAATGTTGTGGATAAATCTCTTAGGATTGAACTCTCTGTCCGGGTGGTGTTCCCCACCTGACTGTTAAGTCAAACGGACGCATAATCATTTAAGGAACCCTGAATGTTCTAAGTGTACATCTATCAGAAGCTTCGGGTGTCCGGGTGGTTTCCCCACTTGAATGGCATGTCAAACGTAGTACTGTGGTTTCCCCACTTGACTGTGATGTCAAATGTATTGTGGTTTCCCCGCTTGACTGTGATGTCAAACGTATTGTGGTTTCCCCACTTGACTGTGATGTCAAACGTATTGTGGTTTCCCCACTTGACTGATATTTCAAACGGACTGTGGTTTCTCCACTTGACTGTGATGTCAAAGTATGCCCAACCTAGAATCTTAAGACTTCGGTGTCATGAAATTTAGTTGTCAATAACTCTACATATATATTGGGAATATATTGTCCATTTAACACTTGTGGTCCATAAATCAATTGACGTTCACATAAACCAGATCTTATTTACCTGTGGGTTGTAAACACACAGGTTGCAAGTCTTGTATTGGCGGGGCTTGGAACTGGGTGGATTTACAATGCCTTTGCTGGGAAATCTTCATTCAAATGCTTACATTTTTCACTAAACTCTATGAACTCAGCAACCTCGTGTTGACACTTTTAGCATGTATTTTCAGGTATTAAGCAATAACACGCTATAGGAGGCTTTTGGCAGGGCATGGCATGGTTATAGAAGACTCTGATATTCATTTGGGGACCGTTTTAAGGGCCTATTTCCGCACTACTTTTAACAATGTAAATTCAACACTTTTGTTGAACAAATTTTATTCTAAATGATTGAGGTGAAAACTGTTCTTTGTACTTGTGTTGTGATACCAATTGAGTTGCACCCTAGCGACATGTAAGCTTCCGCTGGACCCGATTCTGGGGGTATGACACTAAGGTAAGTTACCACTGGTTGAGCATTACCACCATTAACGGAATTCTTACCCTTATAATCTTTGGTCATATGGCCTACCTTCTAGCAACTTTTACACCTAATAGTGCAAGAACCAATATGATGCAACTTGCATCGATGACATAATGGTTTATTTTTGACATTACCTCTTCGTTCAGTTGTGACAACGACAATATAGGCTCTGGCATTCTCTTGCCTTCTGTTTTGATATTGTTGGGTCCTTGAGTAGACCAAGCTCGCACAACTTGATCCATTGCGAGACATCAGAATTGTTACATCCAGTGTGAGTGGATCAAACAAAGTTACGATCTCTTGAATATTGAGTGAAAGTTCTCAGATGAACTTTTCCTATAACTTCTCATTGGTTGAGACTATCATTAGGTACACTATTGCCAACTCTTGAAAGCGACAGATATAAGTCGTGATATCAACACCACTTCAGCAAGAAAACTTCACCTCCATTTCTCGCACCTCATTCTGAGGGCAGTACTTCTTGATCAATAACTTCTTCAACTTCGTCCAAGCAATCTTGTAAGTATTCTCAATACTAATAGATTGAGCGACAACATTCCACCATGACAAAACATTGTTCATAAATGTGCTTGTGGCATATTTGACTTTGCAGTATTCAGCACAGTTGCTGATTAGAAATACTGACTCTGTCCTCCCAAACCAACGAGCTAAACCAACCGCTCCTTCTATGCTTTTGAAATTAGTGAGCCTACAACTCATAAAATCTTCGTAAGAACAGCCTTTAACCACTAGTACAACATTTACTCATGCGGCGCCTCCAACTAGCACTACAATATTAGGCCCTCCAGTTGGGTCCTAATATTAATCAGAGCACTCTTGCTCACCTATCAAAACTTTAATTGAATTCCTGATTTCACCTGGGAACGTAAGATTAGAATTCACCACATATACCCATAACTTTTCCCAGACAGCTCAACATCAGACTATTCAAGATCCTGATTAGGATTGGTTCGGTAGCTTGCACACTTGATTTACCACCAGGACTTAGCATTGTATACAACATCTTTCATGTAAGCAATATGAAGAAGTGTCATACTATTGAGGCACTCACTATTTCCTCTGGAAGAGATCCAGATTGACGAATGTTTGAGCTTTACTAAAGAACCTATTGAAATCATAGACCGTAAGGTCAAATGACTTAAGCAAAGTCGCACTCCTATTTTCATCTTTTGAGGTAAATCATCAACTCATAACACAAATTAAATCAGGAGGACATGATTCCCTTAACCGGTGGAGACTGTAACAACCCGTAAAATTTCATAAGGCAAAATAACTATTCTACCCCTTTTACTTTTGACCTTTGACTATTTCACTTTTACCGTAACGTAAACGTAAATACTGTAACCGGTAATTTTCCAAGTTAAATAATTCACTCTTCTTTGAATTATTACTCACTGAACGTTTTCGTTCACCTCTGTCTATTTAACGAGAAGATATCTCGCTAAATGTGAAAATCACACACAACGTGTGCCAACACAAGACTAGGATAATTCTATGTGTTCAAAATACCCATATTTCACCAATAGTCATATTTTATTTGAACTATTGTCATTTTATCATTTTTACGTAAACATTATACCTTTTACGTTTTACGCGATCTAAACCTACGTTTTTATGTTCTAACCACATTTAAACCCTCCAATGAACTCACCACTCATCTAAATTACTAAGATTTATTATGAAAACAAGTTTTAATATTTTTAGAAGTTTTACAATTTTACGTTACCCGGTATTGCGTTACGTGTCTTAAAAACCCTGTTTTTAATTACCGGGAGCAAGATACATTACACAATACACCCAATACACTTATTATTAATAAAATTCTGCACTAAATATCCCCTCCCTTTTCTTGTTTGTGCCGCCCCATCCAACACAGCTCCACACATGTCCAAAGTTAAGACAAGTGTCTAAGTCTTCCTTCCTAAAGCTAGTTATTCTCCCATTCTCACTCCAACTCTCATTTTTCATGCAATACACTCTAAAAATCTTCTCTCTACTCCCTTAATGTCGAGAGTTTTCATCATCAAACACACTATTTTGTGTTGATTTCTATTGAAGACTTTGTACAAGAATGAAGGCCCTTTGGTGCTAGGTTTCTTCTTGTTTCATTTTCCTCTTCAAGACTTGATTAGGGCTTGGTTTAATCAATTGGGTAATCATATTTTGAAGATTAGAAGTGAAGGCTTTTGTTAATTTGGGTGTCTATTGGGTCGATTGTGATCAAACCTTTAAAGGTTATTAGTGATTTTCACTTCTAGTAAGTTAATCTCACCATTCTCTTTGATTCTTGTTGCATACAAATGGGTTTATTATCTTTCAATGGAATATTAATTTTACTTCTGTAAATGGTCTTTCTAAATCATGTGCATATTATACTTGATTCATTAGAAGAATTGGTTAAGGGTGATTGTGATTTGGAAGTGTTTATGGTGAATTGAAGGTAGGATTAGTGGACTGTTTTGAGACCAGTAGGTAAAAGGGGCTAGTTCTCCAAATTTTTGGCCTGGAGCCTATGAACAAATTACATGGGTGGTTAGATAAAGTCTTAGGCTTGATGTGGCGAATTGGATGGGTTATCAACTCCTCTGGATGAGGGAGTTATTGCCGTTTTACAATTGATGGTCAAATCTGGAAAATTGTTAGGAAAATGAGATAAAATCCAAGTAAATACTATAGAATGTAGGATAAGAAAGCTAATATCAGTAGTATACATCTTAATCTAACTTCTCAAAGTGGATTCACTTTAATAGCTATCACGGGTTGGGAAATACATCAAAATTAGTGTTTGGTAGGAAAACTTAGGACTGCTTCAGACCATTAGTATAAATGGAATTAACTGTACTAATCAGTAGACTTTAGACCTAAAATAAAAATTTGCAGTTGTAGATCTATGTCTTGTGGTCATTTCCCCGGGTGGCGAATCCCGTGACGTCATCCGATGATTAAACTATGAATTTTATAGTAAAAAGGGTCAGATTATGTATGCTATTGGCATTCGGGGCAAAAATCCAGTTTTATTCCATAACTTTTTGAAAACTAAATATGTAGAACTGTACTAGACAAATAGAGCAATCACCTCCAATTGGCCTCACCTTCATAGGACCTGTAGATTTCAAATGAAGGCCGATTTGGTAAGTCGTAAAACTCAGTCACATTTGCCTTTAGGACGGATCTGTAAAGAAAATTTATAAAAAGTGGTTAGACCTGCAAATTTTTTATTAATCTTATTTTTACAGTATACTAGGGACTTAAAGAAAACTAGGTATATAAAGAACATAATTTTTTGACTTACGGTTTGCAGGTAGTGATTTTTGGAAGTCGGGGAAAGTTTTCAGCCGCTAATAAAAACTAGGGAGATGTGAGGGGTAAACAACTCGGGAACTACTATTTTTGAAAACCATGACTATATGACTTGTGAAAACCCTTAGTATGATGACTTGGCTGTATGAATCAAGTATAATAATGTGCATTCATTCCCTTATTCAATTAGCATTCGCTTAGACACGTTTCTTGTTATAGGTCCTTTCTAGTTTCGCTTCGGTTCTTCGGTTGTCTTTATTCGTGCTCTTTCACTCCACTACTTAAGGTGAGTTCATAGCCCCTAGTTTTTACTTATATTGTTTTACAAAACTCCGTGGGGGAGATACATGCTATAAATACTTATGATCACAATGCTTTGAAAACTGTATGCTATCCTGATATTGTTATTGCCTAAGTTACCCATAGCCGAAAGTCCCTTCTTATTATAGTGAACCGTTAATCACTTCTGAGTGAACGCGAATACAGTAAATAGATCTATTGGGTACGACAGCCCACATGCCGAAATTTGCTTGTTTGGCTATCACGTGTATTGTATTCGTATTGTTTATTAGGTATGGCTATTACCTATGTCGGAGGGCTAATTTATATTCTTCTAGAATATCTTACCACGTTAATGTTCGGGGTCACAAGCTTAGTGCAATAATAACTTTACTAGACTTTGCATTCGTTGCTTAGTTGCTTTATAACTTATATTGTGATCAACTGCTTATATTTAAACTATATGGATTCACTCAACCTTTGTGTTGACGTTTTTAGCATGTTTTATCTCAGGTTTGAAGGCATGAAGGTCTTGGATGGAGTCGCACGGATATATTTTGAAGACTCGGCATATTTTCACATTTGAAGAAACTATATTTTAAAGATTTGTGTTATGTTTAAAACATTTGCAATCTTTTGAAAACATTGTGTTTTATGAAAACTGTTGGGACCTTTTGCAAACTCTGAGATTTTAATGTATCAAATGTGAAATACCTTTAAACGTCTCTTTTGAAAGGTCGTTTTCCATGACCTGTACTTTGTGCTAGGAAGTAATACCCAGTGTACTATCTTCCGCTGTGATAATTTTGGGGGTGTTACACTGCACTATTCACTAGAAAAATGGGCAAACATCTACTTCACGTTCAGATCTACGTAGATGACATTATCTTTGCCTCCTCTGATCCTAGTGAATGTGATCGGTTTTCGAAAGAGATGAGTTCTAAGTTCCAAATGTCTATGATGGGACAAATGTCGTTCTTCTTAGGTTTCCAAATTTCTCAAAGTCCCGGAGGCATCTTCATCAATCAATCCAAATATGTAAATGAAATATTGAAGAAATTTGGATTTGACTCAAGTGACCCTGTCGACACTCCTATGGTTAAGAGGTCAAAGTTGGATGAAGACCTCTCTGGGATCCCTGTTGATCAAACAAAGTTTCGAAGTATGATTGGATCTCTAATGTATCTCACTGCTAGTAGGCCAGATCTCTTGTTCGCATTATGCATGTGTGCTCGGTACCAGTCCAAGCCGACCAAAAAGCATCTGGAAGTGGTAAAAAGGGTCTTCAGATATCTTCAAGGAACTATTCACATGGGTCTTTGGTATTCTAAGGACACCGCCATGCCCCTCATGGCCTATGCAGATGTAGACCATGCGGGGTGTCAAGATACTCGTCAAAGTACGTCAGGAGGTGCTCAGTTTCTTGGGGAAAAGTTGGTTAGCTGGTCATCTAAAAGGAAAATAAGTACATCTATATCATCCACAGAGGCTGAATACATTGCCATGTCTGCTTGCTGTGCTCAAATTCTTTGGATGAGATCACAACTATCGGACAATGGTTTTGCATACAACAAGATTCCTCTGTATTGTGATAACAAAAGTGCTATTGCTCTTTGCTGCAACAATGTCCAACACTCCCGATCAAAGCACATTGACATCTGATGAACTCAAATAAGTACATTTTATTACTATCATTTATCCTATTAATTTGACTTGTTTTATTATATTATGTATGAGGATTGATACTTAATCGTTTACTTTTGTAATTCTCAGGTAAAAACAAGCATTTGGTGAAACTTAGCGATTTTGGACTAATTATGG
Organism: Artemisia tridentata subsp. tridentata; assembly: GCA_021014915.2. Lineage (NCBI taxonomy): Eukaryota > Viridiplantae > Streptophyta > Magnoliopsida > Asterales > Asteraceae > Artemisia > Artemisia tridentata. The sequence continues at coordinate 287,015,912 of CP139509.1, forward strand.
AGCAAAACATGCAAGAAGTTAAGAGTCTACTGAAATGAAGAAGATCAAGACTAATCTGCTCCAGATGCGCCGCATCTCACTCATTACATACGGCGCATCTCTATTAAGATTCCACCAGATACGATCCAAGATACAAGAGGACATGCGCCGCATCTAATCATGGAGTTACGCCGCATCTTCTGGCGGTGTACGAATATTCCTGAATATTATAATCTTGGACCCCACGCGAAGTTAAGTCAATGCGCCGCATCTACTTACTAGATGCGCCGCATCTTCCCTCAGACAGAAACTACAAATACCCCAAGACCAGACGAATTTCGAGGAGGAATATATTAGATTCGAAGACCGAAGCAGCAGAACCCTAGGACGAATTCAGTCAAGGAGGCAGCACAAGACACACCAAACAAAGATACAAGAGCTATAAGAAGGTGCTGCATGTGTTTAATTCATTAAGTAGTTTTGTTTTATTGTGTTAGCAAACTTTAATTCATCAGGATTGCTGGCCTGTGTAATGTGACAACGAAAGATTGCACTCCCTTTAATACTTGCTTTCCCATCAATTAAAGTTTATATGTTGATGTCTTTGGTTACTACTTATTAGTGCATTGATAACCTCTGTGTTTATTAGTGGCTTGCGGGCATTTGACTGCGGAAAATAATGTGGCTCCCACGGTTATTACTAAATTGATCACTTAGGAATAACTTTTAGACATAAGTAATCATTAAGGGTTTACTCGCCGATAAGAATAGGACCAACGAGAAAGGGTTAACTACATACACTTCATATAAAGCTATCAATAAAACAAGTGACAATCTACTTAATCATAAGGACAGCCCTCTTATTGTCTCGAGTATTTATCTGTGTACGTGTGTGCTACTTGCTGATTCGTGCCTATTGGTTTATTTTATTATTTAATTGCAAACAAATCGTGCCAGTCTCTCAGGCTGAAACCCCCTTGCTTTAGGATATTAAAATACTGATTAGAATAACGAGATAATACGTTCCACTCTTAGTGATCGACACTCTACTTACCATTATATTCATACTGACCGGGTACACTGCTCGTTAAGTGTGTGTGTTATTGATAAGTCAGCTAAATATAAATTTAAAACTTGAGTAGGCATTAAAACTGCTAAACCGCAACGACACATCACGCGCATCAAGTTTTTTGGCGCCGCTGCCGGGGAGTGAATTGTTATTATCTGTTAATTTGATTAGTATTTTAATTAGGTTTTTCTTTTTATTAGATTAATTGCATCATTGTATTATTTTGCATATTTGTTGTTTTGTGTGTTATTTGTTTGCTTTTATTTTTGTTTTTGTGTTTATTTTTGTTTGTGTGTTTTAATTTTTGTTTTTATTTTTCATATTTTTTCTGTTCTGCTATCGTTGTACTGTGCTAAATCAAACGATACGGCGCATCTGATCTCTCAGATACGGCGTATTGCGTTTAATTTTTTTTTAAATACAACGCGTTTAATTAATTCGATACGACGCATCTTTTCCCCAAGATACGGCGTATCTGTTTTTAATAAGAATTTTTTTTTCTAAGCGATAAAGTAATACGACGCATCTGCTTTAGCAGATACGGCGTATCTGTTTTTGATAAAAAAAAATTTAAACGTTAACGCCATACGACGCATCTGCTTTAGCAGATACGGCGTATCTATTATTTTAATTAAAAACAGTTTGCGAATTATTAAACAGATACGGCGCATCGATCTCTGTCGATACGGCGTATCCTCTGAATCAAAAATCTCGTATTTTTAAACGTAACGAAAATACGGCGCATTAACTTTCGTTAATACGACGTATTTAATTTTAAATAAATATCGATTTATGATTAATTAAAACAGATACGGCGCATTCTAATTTCTAAGCGGCGTATCTATTTTCTGAATAAAAGTTTGACTTATTTTTAACGTATTAAGATACGGCGTATCCCATTTATAGGATACGGCGCATCAACAGCAGATATCAGAAGCTTTTATTTTACTTTGATCGTTTCACCCTTCTTTTGCACGAGTAAGTTTTATTTCAGGAAGATGGACGATCTGGATATTACAATGGAAGAATATATTAGGTTTGAAGAGGAAAAAACCTTGAGCAATAATCAGGTGTATAACTGGAAGAGAGCGAGGTATGGTGCACAAGTCATTGAGACGAAAAATATCACTATGGAAGAATACTTGATTTTAGGACATGAAAAGTCAAGGAAAGAAAGAAACAAATTGCCATTTCAACACACTTGGTGTATGTCAAATGATGATGAAGAAGATTCATATACAGTGAAACCAATTCCGGCAATTGTTATTGATAGTACTTTTTCTCCGGAGATTGCACAAGATGATGTGTATACGGAACCTTACGTTGAAGAATATTCTGCAATCGTATTACCACCATTAGACAGTCCTACGGATGAAGATGAAAAGTATTCTAATTCTGATTTCGAACCATTTGACGCCATAGTTTATGATGACATACCTCAACCAGATTTTGACCCAACGAGGGATTTTGAAGAAATCTGGGATTACTTGATGAAGGATGAAATTCGGGACGATGCTGAAATTGCAAGACCACTAGTTGAAAATAGAGATTCACGTGACGAATTGGAGTCACTTACAACAAAAAGTGGTACAAATTTATTTAATATTATTAATCCCGTTACTAATAATCTTGCTAGTTTTCCTAAACAGGTTGCAAAACAAAAAAATGATAAGGTGAAATTTATTACACTACCTATTGAAGCACATGAAGCACCTGTGATCAACCCGTTTTTGGTGGAGCTCGAGGAAGAATTTGGTGATGAGCTCTTAAACATTGCTGTGATCGAAGATGATGATGATGTCGACCCTATGAAGGTTATTGAGGAACTCGAAGTTTTACTTGCTAAAGACCCTTTCTCATCTTCTGCGGAAGTCAAGGGACGCCTTACTACCAAAGAGACTAACCAAGAAGAAGGGAGACTCATTTTTCCTCAACATACTACTCTTTCAGATGAAGTGGTCAAGTCATCCAATTTAACAACCAAACCGGGTATGAATAGGAAAGATATACATGTATTGCCAAGGTATGATCTTTATTTATTTCTTCCATCTTTACTAGCAAATTTACACTCTTTTCGTGTTTATTGCTACTATCACCCGCACTTGATCCCAAGTGGGGGGAACAACACCCTATTACACAGTAAATAAGGGTAGAGTCAGGCTCGTGACTCGAACAAAAACAAGCGCTTCGTGGGAGGCAACCCATGCTTATCTTTTATTTTATTTTCTGTTTTTGTGTCAAGTCAGTCAGGCCGCAGAGGATACAGCGCATCTCCATCCTGAGATGCGACGCATCTCCTGCAAATGGTCATATCTTACTTTGTTTTTCTGCATTTTTTATTTTCGAATTTAAAACTTTTTATCTGTTTATTTTTAATGCGGCGCATCCCTGGTTAAGGATGCGGCGCATCTTTATTCTGATCCGTATTAATTCCAGGCTCGATACGGCGTATCTTCTTCCATAAGATACGGCGCATCGACTGACCTGATGATTTTCAGTTTTAATTTTTAAGTTTTATTTTTCCTAACTACTAATGTATTATGCAAGTTTGAACCTTTCTTATCTTAGGTGTGTTTTAAAGTGTTGGTGGTATTATAGTTTCTTGGATTTCCTGTGGATACATCAAGTATGAAGCTTAAACGTTCTAATCCACAAGAAAGATGATTTTTGCTCTTATCAAATGGAGGATCATACCGAGCAAATCTCAGGGGAGTTTTTCTGTTCTAATTCTTTTATTTTCCAGTTTTTAATCTTTTATACAAACAACGAGGACGTTGTTTAACTTAAGTGGGGGGATTGGAGAATTAGAACACTTAACAATTACTTGTCCTAAACTTTTTCAAAAATTATGCTTAAAATGTGCTTAATATATCAAACTTAAAAATTTTCAGCATGTTTTTGTTTAAGATCTAAGTTGCATAGCTGCACACATGACGTTATTTTCAAAAATTGTGATTTTCAAAAATTCACAAATCTATGAGTGTGCCGGTGACTTGTACACTTTAGAACTTGGCTTGTATACTATTCGAGACCACCATAATAAGTATTATATTTATATAATTGGAATGACTTGTCTAAATTGGTAAAATTCTAGGATTACACCCAAATAGCCTATTATATGTTATGTGTTATTAACTAACTACACTGGTTAGTTAACCCGTATAAACCCTTTTGTTACTCTCATTTTTAGAGTAAGATACCCCTAGAAAAACACTCAGAGCCATTCCTTTCGTTTCTTACACCTATGTTTAAAATGTTTCGTTACACCCTTACACCTTAGCCTACCCTGTAGATTAGAATCCGTGGTTGGTTAATTGCTATAGGCAAAGTGTGTTTCCTTACATTACCTGTGTTCGCGTGCGTAATTCATTATCTTTGGTTAGGTCGGGAAATTGCACAATGCAATTGGAGTGAAAGTAAATATTGTATATCTTTGAGTTTATTTTTCGTGTGTTTACTACTTTCACTATTACCGTTATTTCTGAAATATGAAAAGTATGGAAAAATTATCCAGAATTATCATTATAGTGATGTGGTGAAATTTTACACATCTATGTTTATGTTTGAAAAAAAAAAAAAAATCGAAAAAATAAGAAAAGAAAAAGAAAGAAAGAAAAGTTGGAAGTTTGTTTTAACCAACTTATGTAAAGTTTTGTATTAAGTGGTCGATATCACCACTATTTGTTGTATTATATCTATGGATTGAATGGGAATTGGCAGTTATGGGAACGCCAATTAAGGTTTATTCTTTGATTAAGATCTTGTTGAGTATAATTCGTGTCTACCTAAAGCGTGTGTTTCAAGTGTTAAAGCGTGAGTTATTCGATGATATGAGTCTTATTCATGGGATGGTTGGGATAGTGATTAACCACACTTAGGATTTTAATTTATTTGTTTTGTTTATTTTTCATTTTACACCAATTTATATCCCAAATGTTATCCATACCCTATATTATTCTTTATCCAACCGAACCTTTGATTTATTGAGATTAGGGATTTGAGCAATCTTAAGTATCGTAGTCGTGGATTCGGCTATGTATTTATGATTTTGTCGCCCTTTTTGATATATTATTATTGGTGAAGTTTGGACCTATCTTTAGCCTATTCGAGTTAAGGATTTGAGCAATTGCAAGTATCGTGTTCGTGGATTCGATCATGTATTTGTGATTTTGTCGCCTTTTCTGGAATTTGAGATCGATAGTGAAAGAAAATAATTAACCCTTAAGCCTAAAAAAAAAACCCTTTTTACCGCTTTAGACTTGTTATTCCTTAGCTTTAGTGGAGGAGATGTGTATACTTGCCAAGCTTATGATAGAATATTCGTCACGACTGGACAGTTAAACGATTAGATTTGCTTTTATCAACTTATTTTATTTTACTTCTAATTCGTTAAGTGTTTAGTTGTGTGATTATGAAATAAACGAATACATGCTTAAATATAAAAATAAATCCTAACATCTTTTAGGATACATTTTCATAAGAGAAATTCTAAGGTTTACTTGGGGACAAGTAAAGTTCAAGTGGGGGGATATTTGATGAACTCAAATAAGTACATTTTATTACTATCATTTATCCTATTAATTTGACTTGTTTTATTATATTATGTATGAGGATTGATACTTAATCGTTTACTTTTGTAATTCTCAGGTAAAAACAAGCATTTGGTGAAACTTAGCGATTTTGGACTAATTATGGAGCAAAACATGCAAGAAGTTAAGAGTCTACTGAAATGAAGAAGATCAAGACTAATCTGCTCCAGATGCGCCGCATCTCACTCATTACATACGGCGCATCTCTATTAAGATTCCACCAGATACGATCCAAGATACAAGAGGACATGCGCCGCATCTAATCATGGAGTTACGCCGCATCTTCTGGCGGTGTACGAATATTCCTGAATATTATAATCTTGGACCCCACGCGAAGTTAAGTCAATGCGCCGCATCTACTTACTAGATGCGCCGCATCTTCCCTCAGACAGAAACTATAAATACCCCAAGACCAGACGAATTTCGAGGAGGAATATATTAGATTCGAAGACCGAAGCAGCAGAACCCTAGGACGAATTCAGTCAAGGAGGCAGCACAAGACATACCAAACGAAGATACAAGAGCTATAAGAAGGTGCTGCATGTGTTTAATTCATTAAGTAGTTTTGTTTTATTGTGTTAGCAAACTTTAATTCATCAGGATTGGTGGCCTGTGTAATGTGACAACGAAAGATTGCACTCCCTTTAATACTTGCTTTCCCATCAATTAAAGTTTATATGTTGATATCTTTGGTTACTACTTATTAGTGCATTGATAACCTCTGTGTTTATTAGTGGCTTGCGGGCATTTGACTGCGGAAAATAATGTGGCTCCCACGGTTATTACTAAATTGATCACTTAGGAATAACTTTTAGACATAAGTAATCATTAAGGGTTTACTCGCCGATAAGAATAGGACCAACGAGAAAGGGTTAACTACATACACTTCATATAAAGCTATCAATAAAACAAGTGACAATCTACTTAATCATAAGGACAGCCGTCTTATTGTCTCGAGTATTTATCTGTGTACGTGTGTGCTACTTGCTGATTCGTGCCTATTGGTTTATTTTATTATTTAATTGCAAACAAATCGTGCCAGTCTCTCAGGCTGAAACCCCCTTTCTTTAGGATATTAAAATGCTGATTAGAATAACGAGATAATACGTTCCACTCTTAGTGATCGACACTCTACTTACCATTATATTCATACTGACCGGGTACACTGCTCGTTAAGTGTGTGTGTGTTATTGATAAGTCGGCTAAATATAAATTTAAAACTTGAGTAGGCATTAAAACTGCTAAACCGCAATGACACATCACGCGCATCAACATCCGGCATCACTTCATAAGGGAACAGGTTGAGAAAGGGGTTGTTGAACTTTACATCGTGAGGACAGAGTTTCAGTTGGCTGATATCTTCACTAAGTCACTTCCGAGAGAACGGTTCCAATTTATTCTCCCGCGACTTGGCATGAAGTATTTGACTCCAGAAACCCTCAAGGGTCTTCAAGAAGAAAACGAGGAGTAAAGGATTTGCTTCACATATCCTTGTATATATTTGTATATATTTTAAACCAAAAAGAAAATAGAAAGATATAAAACCTATAAAAACCATAAAAATCAGAAAATCACAAAAATAACAAAAATAGTTTCACTAGGCACGTCTTCTGTTTATCGATAACATTTACGGTCCTAGAAATGTCATTCAATAATGAAACGGGACTTTAAATGAAGCTCGAGCAGAAGTTAAAATGAATTGTTAAAACATGTCTTATCGGCTTGCAGTTACTTCAGACTGTAACCCGTTCTTCATAATGGGGAAAGTACGTCGCCAAAAAGACGGTTGTTCCTCTCACTGGGTGAAGTTCACCCAGGCATGGATTACTTTATATCCATGTTTCTTCGATTTGATGTACGTTTCAGTGCATCATTTCTCATATAAGAAGAGAAGTCTTCTTTACATCACATATACTTTTCCATCTATGATTCTTCAGGGAAGTATTTGTGCTAAACTTGGTTGTACCATGATTTTTGAATATCAATCAGAATTGAACTTTTCATAAAAATTCTATCACTCAATCAATGACTACAACTATTTAAATAGAAGACGGGTCATTGATTGAGGGGGAGAGTGATGATTTCAAAATCTCATATCATCAAAACATGTCACTGTGTACATAATAAGCAGTGAATAAAATGTGGTTGTTATGTGTCAGTGTTTGATTTTTGTTAAGTTCAAATCTTCCAAACCTATCATACCTGACACTAACATTCTCCCTCATAGATTGTGGGGGAGCATCGTAATGTTCCATTATCAGCACATATTAAACCTGACCACATTTTCTCCCATATTTTCTAAACTTATTTAAATCAATTGGGATCACAAAATCTCAAAAGGTTTGAAATTTTTTGATCGGGGGAGAGAATGTGATTTAAATATGCAATCTGATAAAAATGTGATGTTTTGGACTTAAATGTAAGCTCTCCCATATGTGCTAAACTCTTTTGTATATCAATGCACATATTGAGGGGGAGCAAATGGTTTGTGGTGACAAAAAGAATGTGGCATCTTTGGTGGTATCTCATGTGAGTGCGACTCAGACTTCACCAGTGATGTAAGCATGTCTCGAAGAGGACTTGTCCGAGTAGAGTGTACCGTTTCGAGAAACTTTCTGTGGACTTGACCAGGCCGGGTAATAATTTCAAGCTAGTCTAACTAGTGATGTAAGCGTGTCTCGAAGTGGTCATGTTCACTGAAAGTGGATCAATTCAAAAAGTGCAAGCTCTACCCAACATGTGCAAATTTATAATAAAAACATCTGAGCACATGTTAAGGGGGAGCATTTGAAAAGTTCAAAACTCTCAAAGTGTTAGCAAAATGTGTTTCTTAATTATAAACACTTTGAGAGATTTTTCAAATAAATGGTTTACGGCAACATAGGATAGTCATGGTGTTATAAGGTGGCTAAGGTTAGGAAAACCGTCCTATGATCCGCCAGATCCGGAGGGATCTAGCCAAGGACAACACCGAATAGGTAGTATTAGAAAGTCCTTAGGTATAATTATGAAAAAAATGAGTAATATGAGAAAGGAGAAAGAAGGGGTTGAAGAATTAAAAGGAAATGAAATGAAAAAGGGTGAAAAGAAATAGCCATCCAATTATTCAACCTTAGGGCAGAAACCGGGTTCAATTCATATTCTACTGGTTGTTACCAAGGTAACACCGATGTTGAAGACAAGACGTCATGGACCCAGTGATGCACTGCATTAAACCTTCTAGCCACTCAAGTTCTCTTAAAAGGACTTGTTTCATTCTCACGGGGAACCCTGCATAATCTATCGACCGCTCAGTACGAGCTATGTTGATATTGAAACTGGAGAAACCGCTCCAGTATCCGACTACCAAAATTGCACTTATCAAGTCTAGAGCTACGAGATACATCTGTTACACCCGTTTCCCAGGTGTTGGGACCCCACCCTAGATGAAAGTGGACTAAAGGACTTATGTGATTGGCCAGTCAACATTTGTTGGGCAATGGTCAAACCCGATAGTCAATATGATAGTCAAAGCATGTATTATAAGATTATGAAAGTATTATGTGGCAAGAATAGAAAGGGAATAGACTTAAGGGACTTATGTTGTCATAAGTCAATTATATTATAAAGTTAGTTGTAGCTAAAAGAGAAGGAAAGAGACTTGAGGGGCCATTCTTGTCATTAGCCCAAAGATGCCACCTAACAAGTTATAACTAGTTTATTCTAGACTTTTCTCAATCATTTTATATAGAGTTGTAGTCCGGTTCTAGTGAGAGGAGAATGGGAGGGAAAAACTAGATAATGACTTAAGATGAAGAAGATGAAGGCTCCATGATTATGGTCTCTCCTAGCTATGATCCTCCACAAGTAAGTATGTATGTTCTTGATGTTATTGAAGTTATAGATTATGGATTAAGTGGGTTTTCATCATATGATCAAGATATGATCATATGATGATGTAGAAAGTAAGATAAGTATGTTTGATGGGTTTTGATAACCCTTGTTATGTTATTGATTGTTATGTTGATTAGGTTTTGGTTAATTATGAAGGATGATGATGATGATGGAGGATTGTGATGATGATGATGTTCTTGATGTTATGTAGCTTGGAATAAGGTAAGTAAAATGATGGTAACATGTGTTATACGGATTTCTAACATATGTGTTATGTATGTTGTATGATAAGTGAGATGAACTTGTGTTATGATTATGTGATGCTATGGATATGGCTTATGTGACGAGTTGGTGTTATGGATTATGTTGATGTTATGTGCTAGATGAGACTTGAGTAGTGAGCCATGAAGTAAGTGTTTATGTATATGATACTTGTGTGGATTGAAGTATAATTATATGTTATGATCGTTTTACTTGCTAAGCCTTTGTGCTTACGGTTTAGTTGTCTAACCGTTTTGTAGGTTGGCGTGCTTATATGGATGATTTGGATATATGGGTTAAGGCTTGGTTATGCGATATGGGTAGATTGGTAAGAATGTAGAGCTTAGGTAGATACCGGGCTCATGTGTAAGTTTGTACCCCCGTTAGTCTCTTATGGGTTGTTAAAGTGTAGCCGTATGGCAAATTTTATGTCCAGAGTTGTATAACGATTTGGTAGTCGTTTGGTAAGTCAAAGTATGGGTTATGTATTTTTGGTGTAATGTTAAAGGGGGGTTTGGGATTAGTATAAACGTACCCTTTTGGATATTAAATGGTTCAAGTGTCATTGAAACATGTTTGTTATGATAAGTATTCGATGTTGGTCAAGTTTGATGTAAAACGGAAGTCGTATGGGTTGTTTTTAGTGAATATGGGTCAAAATGGGTTATTTGCATAACCCGTCTCATTTGTAAAGTACCATTTCAGGAAGTCGTTCGGTAAATGTTTTTTGTATGAAAATGAGCCCATTGATATACTAAGTAAATCTGGAAAGTTTGGTTCGATAACGAGTTCGGGAGGTCGGGTTTCCAAGCGCGGAACTTGAAAACATGTTTCGGTGATCAGCAGGGTCTGAACCATCGCGGTTCAGACCGGTTTTGGGCCCTGAACCGACGGCTGGGAAATCTCAGCCGGCGGTTCAGATTTTTTGGCAGATTTCGGTAAACTTTCAAAAATCATATCTTTTAAATCGTAAGTCGTCACGGGTCGTGCCTCCCGTCGTTTTGAAGGTAATTGAGTTTAATTTCATTTAAAAATAGTCTTAAGTCCTGAATGAGTACCGATCTTTGTCAGTTGTCAAAAGAGTGACAGAATGTCCGTAAAAGTCAAGCGTTTTCGCGTATAAAGTTGAAATTTTTGGTCTAAGCGGGCACGGGGTGTAATAAATTGGTATCAGAGCCTCGGTTTAAGTGAATTAGGTTGCCTAGACTTAAACCACTTGTAGAAGCATTTGACGTAAGTATTAGTTGTGCGGAAATTAGTTGCTAAGTGTTAGACGGATTATGATTTATGCTAGTTGAGCTTGTAGAGGATAGGTGATGTATGTGTGTTATAGTGTTGTTGTGTATGAGATAGAAGTCCGTAGAGGACTTGAAGTGTTTGATTGATAGTTAGCCGAGAACCTTGGTTGGTGTCAGGGATTGTATTGCGATATGTGAATGTATGATAGAACTATAGTGATGGATTGCAAGTAGCAATGCTAAGTGGTATTAGAGACGGGTTAGTAAGTGAACTAAGGTTTATGATGCCTTAGTTATAAGATGGGCTATTGCTTGCGGTTAGTTAGAATGTTGATGCTTAGACATAGATTAATTATGCGATACGATATATGATGCCATGGACTTCATGTTTTGTTTATGTTATGAATGTTTTAACACTTTTCGGATAAGTGTTAAGTGTTATGATATGATTGTTTATGTGATGATAAGTCTATGGTAGATTTTATTATATGTCTAAGTATTATGTGGTGTGCTTGAGAGCACGATGGTATAGAAGTGTATGAGTTAAGATAGATGCATTGGAATGCATGTTATGCGTTGACCTAGTTGTGGTCGGTAAAGTTAAAAAGAAAACATTGATATGTGAAATAAGTTAAGAAGCATGATAATTATTTGAAAAAGCATAGATTCTTTGGAAGCGTAATATTAAGTAAGAAATGAATAATGAAGTATGATTGTAGTTTGATGATTAAAAAGACATGATTGATATTATGATGATTATATGCTTGAAGGCATGAATTCTTACATGAGTAACTAAAATAAGAAAGTTATGTGTATAGTTAAAACGTGATGAGATCTTGTATCATATAAAACATGATAAGTTAGACGCACAAGTAATATATGATTTAGCATGATGAGTAGAAGTGGTGCATGAGATATAGCTCGCGCTAGAAGTGATAAGTGACTTGAAGTGCGCTAGAGAGAAATGTAAAACATGAGTATAATAATGATAATATATATACTGAAATGTGTATGATGAGATTTATGTGAGTGTGATAGAATAAACCTATGTAAGGTTATATGCGTACAAGTTAGATAGACTAAATGAATTGATAGTCTAATTTGGGAATATGGTCAACAAGGGGTTGACGGGTATTAGTAAGAGTGTGTTGTAAGAACACGTAGAGATGTGTAAGTTGTAATGGATAAGCATTACATATAAATTGTCTAAATAAAGATGGCACGTAGAGAGAGTATGAGTCAACTTGGGGTTGACGGATGAATGATAAGTTGCATTGCGAGAATGCAAATATAATAAATCGACAAGTGTTATATAGAAACTTGTCTAGATAATAGAAAGCATGATAGTGAATATTGAAATTGCTTAAGGCAATGAGCATAGAGAAAATGATAGTGTATGCCTAATGATAGAAGTACATGAAAGATAAAATTAGTAAAGATGTTAAAGTAAATATAGCTTGGATCCAATGCTCTAGTTATGGTATCCTTCGGGATAGCCCAGCTTGCCTTTACGGCATGTGTTATAGTTATGGTATCCTTTGGGATAGCCCAGCTTGCCTTTATGGCATGTGTTATAATTATGGTATCCTTCGAGATAGCCCAGCTTGCCTTTACGGCATGTGTTATAGTTATGGTATCCTTCGGGATAGCCCAGCTTGCCTTTATGGCATGTGTTATAGTTATGGTATCCTTCGGGATAGCCCAGTTTGCCTTTATGGCATGGATGATAGCTTGCCTTTATGGCATGGTTGATAGTTTGCCTTTATGGCATGGATGAAAAGTTAGTGAGATTGGATCCAAGGATAGAAAATATGGAAAGTAAATCAAGTACGAATGTTATGTTGGAAGCATATAAGTAGGATGGTTTATGGTTTCTTGATTTAAATGGATTGGGACGCCTTTTCATTTAAATGAAGAATTGTAAATCACCGAACCATGAATTTGTAATTCCTTATTTACATAGATTGGGATGCCTTTTTATGTAAATAAAGAGTTATAAATGAGTGGACTTATGTGTAGCCGATATGACATGAGTACGGTTAGTAATATAAGAAAGTAAAAACTAAAACATGTTAGACGTCATAAGAAAATATAGATATGAATAAAACTTTTAGCGGCGTTAAGGTCATGTGTGAAACCTTAAGATAGGCGTCTAAAATGAATTGTGCATTAAATTGATGAGTTAATTGGAGAGCTTTTCCGATAGTTAATAAGAAAGATTGCTTAAGTGATGCGTGTGGTAGATTTTTGAAGGTGCCGTTTGTATGGCACTTTGTATTATTTTGAAATAAGTTGCCGGTTTTTATATTGATATGTGTTTGTGTTATGATAATGTGAAATTGGTCGGTATGAGATGTTATGTCATGTTAGTGCATTGATGAATGCCGTGTGTATAGTGCCGAAGTTTGACTTATATAAAGTCAAAATAGTAAAATTTTCCATGTGACAACTAGTCATTGTTGGAAATTTTAGACAAGATTACAATAAGGAGAGTTGTTATAGTGGATTGTAAGTTATGTTTATGTATAGTAAGTTAGAATTCGCACGATCATTTAGATCGTTGCAAGGTTGTGGCTTAGAGAGCATGAGAATAAGGGCATGTATATGTTATGAATTGGTTTTGGATAGTAATAGACGAGAGATTTCACGGACAAAATCTAAATAAGGGGGATAGAATTGTTACACCCGTTTCCCGAGTGTTGGGACCCCACCCTAGATGAAAGTGGACTAAAGGCCTTATGTGATTGGCCAGTCAACATTTGTTGCGCAATGGTCAAACCCGATAGTCAATATGATAGTCAAATCATGTATTATAAGATTATGAAAGTATTATGTGGCAAGAATAGAAAGGGAATAGACTTAAGGGACTTATGTTGTCATAAGTCAATTATGTTATAAAGGTAGTTGTGGCAAAAATAGAAAGAAAGGTACTTGAGAGGCCATTCTTGCCATTAGCCCAAAGATGCCACCTAACTAGTTATAACTAGTTTATTCTAGACTTTTCTCCATCATTTTAGATAGAGTTGTAGTCCGGTTCTAGTGAGAGGAGAATGGGAGGGAAAAACTAGATAATGACTTAAGATGCAGAAGATGAAGGCTCCATGATTATGGTCTCTCCTAGCTATGATCCTCCACAAGTAAGTATGTATGTTCTTGATGTTATTGAAGTTATAGATTATGGATTAAGTGGGTTTTCATCATATGATCAAGATATGATCATATGATGATGTAGAAAGTAAGATAAGTATGTTTGATGGGTTTTGATAACCCTTGTTATGTTATTGATTGTTATGTTGATTAGGTTTTGGTTAATTATGAAGGATGATGATGATGATGATGGAGGATTGTGATGATGATGATGTTCTTGATGTTATGTAGCTTGGAATAAGGTAAGTAAAATGATGGTAACATGTGTTATATGGATTTCTAACATATGTGTTATGTATGTTGTATGATAAGTGAGATGAACTTGTGTTATGCTTATGTGATGCTATGGATATGGCTTATGTGATGAGTTGGTGTTATGGATTATGTTGATGTTATGTGCTAGATGAGACTTGATTAGTGAGCCATGAAGTAAGTGTTTATGTATATGATACTTGTGTGGATTGAAGTATAATTATATGTTATGATCGTTTTACTTGCTAAGCCTTTGTGCTTACGGTTTAGTTGTCTAACCGTTTTGTAGGTTGGCGTGCTTATATGGATGATTTGGATATATGGGTTAAGGCTTGGTTATGCGATATAAGTAGATTGGTAAGAATGTAGAGCTTAGGTAGATACCGGGCTCATGTGTAAGTTTATACACCCATTAGTCTCTTATGGGTTGTTAAAGTGTAGCCGTATGGCAAATTGTATGTCAAGAGTTGTATAACGATTTGGTAGTCGTTTGGTAAGTCAAAGTATGGGTTATGTATTTTTGGTGTAATGTTAAAGGAGCGTTTGGGATTAGTATAAACGCACCCTTTTGGATAGTTAATGGTTCAAGTGTCATTGAAACATGTTTGTTATGATAAGTATTCGATGTTGGTCAAGTTTGATGTAAAACGGAAGTCGTATGGGTTGTTTGTAGCGAATATGGGTCAAAAAGGGTTATTTACATAACCCGTCTCATTTGTAAAGTACCCTTTCGGGAAGTCGTTCTATAACACCCCCATTTTCGGAATGCAGCGGAATACAACATGGGGTGTTATCTATTAGTCATATAGTACAAGTCATAGGAAACATCAAAATAATTAAAGAT
Organism: Artemisia tridentata subsp. tridentata; assembly: GCA_021014915.2. NCBI lineage: Eukaryota > Viridiplantae > Streptophyta > Magnoliopsida > Asterales > Asteraceae > Artemisia > Artemisia tridentata. Next base: position 287,031,164 of record CP139509.1, read on the forward strand.
GTTTTTAAACAAAATTCACATTTGATATAATCAGAGTTTAACAAAGTTAGATCCCAAAAGTTTTAACCAGGACAAGAGTCCAAAAGATACATAATTTAAACACAACATAAGTTTTTGAGTTATTAAAAGTTCCATCAATTGTGAAATAACACGTTTCCATCCATCCATGTCCTTGCACGCCCATCCAGGCATTAAACATCAACGGACCTAAGATAAAACATGCTAAAAAGTCAACACAAAGGTTAAGTGAATTCATAGAGTTTAATAAGTAATAAGTTGAATACAAGAATCATTCATAAATTGACATGTAACGAATACAAGTCGGGAAATAAGATTATAGCATCGAGCTCATGAAACCGAACCTTGACCTAGTTTTAATAATGCCCCATAAGAGGTAGTTTGCCAACTACCACGAATTCTCAATATTATGCTACCCGTTAAATAATGAGAGCGACTCATCCGGACAGGCTCGTCAAGCCAAATATGCATATTCATAATAATAGCGTTCCCCCATGGAATTAACGGTTCATGAAATTAGGGACTTAAATGGCAAAAGCTACTCAATAACTATAATCGCGAGGTTTATAAAGCATTAAAATGAGTAAAGGCGAGGCTATGAACTCACCGAAATCAAAAGTGGACAATCAAGTGAAGAATGAAGAAATAATCCGCAAGAACTCTACGAGCAACCTAGAATATATACGTGTGTCTTAGCTTTTATGAATAATGATACAATCATTATTATATGCTATATAAATTACGATCTCAATTATGCTTGGTACATAAAGTTTAAATAAACATCAAGATTTAATTTGGTATTTAAAAATGACTCACAAGTATAAATTTTACTTTTCTTACAAAATTTCATGTTTCTAGTCCCTTTTTATTCCTAAGTCCAAAATAAGTACTAAAGGTCCAATCTAAGTCTAAGGGTTCAATTTAGTCAAAGTGGTCAATTCTTAGTCAAAAGGTTCAGATTATGTCTAAAGGTCCAAAATATATTAGGTGGTTCAAAATAAAACATAAGGGTCCAAATTCATAAGTTATTAACCTTTTTATAACTTTTAATTACAAAGCTGATGGAATTTTTATAACTTAACCACTTTCAAAAATTCATAACTTGCAAACCGTAAGTCGAAAAATCATGTTCTTTACATCCCTAGCTTCATCGAAATCCATACTTTACTATAAAAATAAGTTTACTAAAAAATATCCAGGTATAACCACTTTTTACAATTTTTCTTTACAAGTCTGTCCAAATGGTGAAATTGGCTGGGTTTTACGTCTTACCAAAACGACCATATCATAAAATCTACAGACCCTATGAAGGTGAAATCAATTGGAGATGATAGCCTTATTTCTCTAGAATAGGCTACATATTTGATATTTAAAAAGTTTTGCCATAAAACTTGACTTTTGCCCCGAATGCCAACAGTATACAAAATCTGACTATTTTTACAAGAAAAATCATATCTTAATCATCGGGTGTCGTCTTGGAAATCGCCACCCGTGGAGATGATCACAAGACATAGATATACAACCAAATATTTTTATTTTTGTTCCAAAGTCCTCTGATTCATACAGTTTATCCCATTTTTTACCTCTAATCAGAATAGTGTTTTCATAACTGGCAAACCGTATGTCAAAAAATCATGTTCTTTACATCCCTAGCTTCTTTTAAATCCCTACTTTACTGTAAAAATAAGTTTACTCAAAAATATCCAGGTATAACCACTTTTTACAATTTTTCTTTACAAGTCTGTCCAAATGGTGAAATTGACTGAGTTTTACGTCTTACCAAAACGACCATATCATAAAATTTACAGACCCTATGAAGGTGAAATCAATTGGAGATGATAGCCTTATTTCTCTAGAAAAGGCTACATATTTTCTATTTAAAAAGTTTTGCCATAAAACTTGACTTTTGCCCCGAATGCCAACAGTATACAAAATCTAACTGTTTTTACAAGAAAAATCATATCTTAATCATCGGGTGTCGTCTTGGAAATCGCCACCCGTGGAGATGATCACAAGACATAGATATACAACCAAATATTTTTATTTTTGTTCCAAAGTCCTCTGATTCATACAGTTTATCCCATTTTTTACCTCTAATCAGAATAGTGTTTTCATAACATGTCCTTTTTTGTGTTTTCTTGTAATTTTTAATATGTACCAAGCATGTTTAAGCATCAATAACTTATGAAACATATAAAACACATAAAGTAACATGTAATTACAGTATAGAAATGAAAAGATGAAGGTTGGTTCCTTACAAGGATTTTAAGGATGAAGAACGAGAGATTAAGAACAAGAACACTAGCCTAATAATCACCAACCAAGAGATTTAATACCAAAGCTTCCAAGGCTTTTACCCAAATCAATATGAACCCTTTTTAATCTTGTAGAAACACCTCTAATGAGACTTGTGGGCTGGAGAAAAGAACCCTTAACAACCTTGATGAAGACTTCAAGAAAATACCAAGATTTGATGAGATTTATGTGTTGTTTGAGTGTAGAATATCAAGAACAAGACTAGGACTTCAAGATCTATGTTGACGCAAATAATGTTCTAAAAATGTTATTTATATCTTTCGATTACTTCACGTTTTGAGGATGACAAAATGTGAACTCACGTTACGTTAAAATTAACGTTAACATGTTTTTAATCGGAAGATCCCGCTTCTACGCAAATCACTCTTGAACAAAGTTACAACTTGAACTAGTGATCAAAGAAGTGAATTTATGCTTTGAAAATTCACATTTTAAATGGGACAAAACATTTTTTTCAAAAATACACATGACAAATTATTTTTGAAATATTAAGAAATGTTTTAATGGAAAAATTAGTTTGAAAATCACAACAGCTATTTTTCCCCCCAAAATCAGCTCCAACCTTCCCCAAATAAGTTTTCACCAGAAAAGACAAAATTTGGAGCGTCCTAGTCTACCACGGGTCTGCGGTTCCACTAAATTTAGTGGAGCCGTATGGTATTTAACGGAGCCGTCCGTACCATTTTGAATTGTAACGTTCAAATTTTCTTTGCCTATAAATACCCACCTCTTTCACAGTTTTAGGCACCCTTCACACATAGAAAAATCCCTTAGCTAAATCCTCTCACACCTTTCACTTCTTAGGGTCATTTAGATTAGTTTTTCTTTGTTTCAAGAGTGATCCAATCATCCTTCAAGTGATCCTCTTCATACCTCTTCACTAGCAAGTGAAGAACACAAGTATCCAAGTTGATACAAGGTTTTGTCATCCCTCTTCATTAGCAAGAGAAGAACTCAAGTAATCAAGAAGATACTAGAGTTATAGTTGATAGGTTTTTGTAACACTTGTTACAACCTTGTTGTGTCTTAGCATACATCAAGTTTATTTTCTTTTTGTGAGTGAGAGTGAAGATCAAGTGTGATCTATAGAGATAGTGAACATCTCTTGAAGCCATTGGGCTTGTGTGATTGATCAAGAAGATCAAGGGTCATTAGGTTAGTGTTAGTTGAGTAGAGTGAAGTGAGTGTTGATCATTGTGATCGTGTTGAGATCTTGGTGATCTCTTGAAGCCATTGGGCTTGTGTGTTTGGTCACGTGGACCTTGGTAGATTGGTGCTAGCTAAGATTAGCACTCGACATCTAGCTTAGTGTCGGTAATAGGATAAGCGACGTGTACGGTTTTCTCCGCCTGAAGGGAGGTTGTTGACATAGTGCTTGAAACTCTCGAGTGTGGTACTCGGGGAGTGGAGTAGGGCGAAGAAGAGCTTCGTAGCCGAACCACTATAAATCCTCTGTCTCGGTTTGATCTTTCCAACTCTACTCTTTAATTTTATTATTTATCATTAGTTAGAATAGTGTCTAGTTCATATTGGTGTTGATTGATTACATATAAGTGTTCGAATCAAAGTTTCCAATATCATACTTTTAAAACAAGATTTTTAAAAGAAGTTTTTAAACCGGTAAACTATTCAACCCCCCCTTCTAGTTTCCCACAATTGGTATCAGAAGCCAGGTCAGTCAAGTTTTTAAAGTATATTGTATTTTAAAGCTTGAACCGATCAATGGATTCCGACAAATATCTAGAAGGGCAATCTATGCAAAGACCACCACTTTTCGAAACCGATTGTTTTATTTATTGGAAAACAAGATTCGAAACGTATGTGAAATCAAAAGACATTGATCTTTGGCATGTTATTACCGAGGGTGACTTTCAACCTATTCAAATGAATCCGGAAACTAAAAAGGATGAAATTGTTTCTTATGATAAAGAAAGTGATGAACTAAAAAAAAATTAGCCAAAAATAATGAGGCTAAAATGATGATTTATAATGCTTTGCCTAAAAAGGAATTCGAAAGAATTTTCATGTGTAATACGGCAAAAGATATTTGGAAAACTTTGTTAGTCACTCACCAAGGTAATAACCAAGTCAAAGAGAACAAGATAGATCTTCTTGTTCAACAATATGAACAATTCTCCATTTTGGAGGATGAGTCAATAGATAATGCTTTTGCTAGATTTAATACTATTATCACTAGTCTTAAAGCTCTTGATGAAGGTTATTCTAGTAAGAACTATGTTAGGAAGTTTCTTAGAGCTCTACATCCTAAATGGAGAGCAAAGGTCACCGCCATTGAAGAGTCAAAGGACTTGGCGGCATTGTCACTCGATGAACTTATAGGAAACTTGAAAGTTCACGAGATGATCATCAAGAAAGACTCCGACATTGTCAAAGGCAAAAGTGAGAGAGTTAGATCTCTAGCATTTAAAGCCAAGAAGGAGTCTAGTGATGAGGAATGTTCGAGTTCCGATAGTGAAGATGAGGAATATGCATTAGCGGTTAGGGACTTTAAAAAGTTCTTTAGGAGAAGAGGTAGGTTCGTTAGGCAACCTCGTGATGAGAAGAAGACATCACAAAAGAACCATGTTGAAAAGAAAGGGACAAGTGATAGGAAATGCTTTATATGCGGAGATCCTAATCATCTCATAGGAGAGTGTCCCAAGCCACCGAAAGTCAACAACTAACGAGCTCTCATAGGAGGCTCATGGAGTGATAGCGGTGATGATGAAGAAAAGAAGCCCAAGGACGAAACATGTCTAATGGCTCACGCTTAAAATGAGGTACGTTACGACTACCCTGATTTCATAGATGATAATTCGTCAATAGATGATAACAAACTAAATGACGAACATAATAATCTATGCAAAATTGTCTCAAAAATGTTAAGTAGAAACAAATTATTAAAATCAAAATTGCATGAACTAGAAGTGAAAATGTTAGAACTAAAGGATCAAGTCAAAGGACTTGAAAGATATAAAGAATTAGACATAGGATGTGAGTCATGCATAAATCTTAAAGTAGAAAATGAAAAACTCAAGGAAAACACAATTAGAATTACTAGTTTTGAAAAGGAAACAGAAAATGCTTTGACAGAAAAAATTAATCAAGCAAAATCTGTTAAAACCTCAAACTCTGTCAAAACTCTAGACGACACCACTAAAGGTACCAACGGCTCCATTAAAGTTAACGGAACCGTGGTACCGTCCGACACTGGAGACAAAACTGAGTCAAATTTCAAAAATGAATCAAGTCCTAAACCAACTCACATTGTTGTTAATGGTACAAAGGTCTCTATTGCTAGTATAGAGGAAGTTAAAAGATTCTACAAACCTATGTCAAAACCCAAACCTAGATTTGTAAAATCTAACACTAGGTCTAAGACTCCTCCACCTAGTAAGACAAACACTCCCAAACCTCGGTCAAGAACTCCTCTACCAAGACGTAACTTTAGAAGACAAAGCTTTCCAAGTGAATATCCCATAACTTGGAATGACCGTCAACTACAAAGTTACTTGCCGTGGGAAATTTGCCCACCATTTCAACATCCTATCCACATGCAAATGATGCATGGGATGTTTAATGCTAACCACTTTGGACCCATGAGATATTGGGGACCAAACGTTTGAATGTTTATCTTACGCAATATATATGCTTGGGAATCGACTTGGAGCCTGATGAATGGGTCAAGGATAGTGGATGCACTAACCACATGACGGGCAACCGAAGTCTATTCTCATCATACAAGGCATACAACGGAGGTAATGTCACTTTCGGTAGCAAACTTAAGGGCAACATTATTGGCAAAGGTACGATCACTTAAAACTCCCTCACTATTAGAAATGTTGAGCATGTAGATAACTTAGGATTTAATTTGCTTAGCATTAGTCAAATGGTAGATAATAAGTGTAGAGTTATATTCTCTGAAGAGGGTAGTGAGATCATTAAGGATGGTAAAACCATAGGCAAAGGAGTTAGGAGAAATGGCCTATTTGTTATGAAAATAGGAAATAAGCCTCAGGATAGGATATGCTTAGCAACCATAGATGATAACTCCATTCTATGGCATAGGAGATTAGGTCATGCCAATATGCGCTTGATACAATCATTGGAATCTAAGGAACTAGTTAGAGATCTACCTAAGATTAAGTTTGATCAACACTTTTGTGACGCTTGTAAAGTTGGAAAACAAGCACATTCTAGTCACAAAGCTAAGAATATAGTCTCGACCTCTAGATGCCTAGAACTCCTTCATATGGACTTATTCGGTCCATCCGCCGTACGGAGCTACGGAGGAAACTACTACACCTTATTAATAGTTGATGACTACTCTAGGTACACTTGGATTAGATTTCTTAAGAATAAGACTCAAGCCTTTGAGGAATTCGAGGTTTTTAGTAAGAAAGTCCAAAATCAACTAGGATGTACAATAGTTTCCATTAGGACGGATCATGGTCGGGAATTTGATAATGAAGTGCAATTTGGAGTATATTGTGATGCTAATGGTATTACTCACAATTTCTCAGCTCCACGCACTCCACAATCAAATAGGGTAGTAGAGCGGAAAAATCGTACTCTACAAGAAATGAGTAGAATGATGTTGAATGAACAATCAATTCCGCAAAAGTTTTGGTGTAATGCGGTGGACACCTCAACTTACATACTTAATAGGATTTTAATTAGGCCTATCTTAGGAAAAACCCCATATGAAATCATGAAAGGTAGAAAACCTACTCTTGATTACTTTAGAGTGTTTGGAAGCAAGTGCTTCATACTAAACACTAAAGATTACCTCACCAAGTTTGACCCAAAGTCTTACGAAGGTGTCTTCCTAGGATACTCTCAAAATAGTAAAGCTTACATTGTCCTAAATAAGGAAACAATGAAAGTCGAAGAGTCACTCAACATGACATTCGATGAAAGCCCTCCACCAACTAAGACATCACCCTTGGTGGATGATGACTTAGATGAGGAAGAAGCCGTTAAGGATAATGGCAAGAAAACCTTAGATGATGACATTGAGGATGAAATAGTTGAAATTGACGAAACTGTCAACATTAAGGAATCCAAGAACCATCCTATTGAAAATGTCATAGGAGACCTAAACCAAAGAACCCTTAGGTCACAAGCCCAAAACAAAAGTAACTTCTTTTGTTTTATATCAACCGTAGAACCTAAGAATGTCAGTGAAGCGATTAAGGATGAAAGTTGGATACTTGCCATGCAAGAGGAACTTAATCAATTCACTGCAAACCAAGTTTGGGAGTTGGTATCTCCTCCTAGGAATCAAACCATCATAGGAACTAAGTGGGTGTTTAGGAATAAACTCAACGAAAATGGCGTCGTGACTAGGAATAAGGCAAGGTTGGTAGCACAAGGCTATAACCAACAAGAAGGAATAGATTATGATGAAACCTATGCACCCGTAGCTAGATTAGAATCTATTAGAATACTCCTTGCCTATGCGTGTGCCTTAGACTTTAAATTGTACCAAATGGACGTGAAAAGTGCATTCCTAAATGATTATATCAACGAGGAGGTATATGTTGCACAACCTCCGGGATTCGTTGATTTCGAACATACGAATCATGTTTATAAACTCAAGAAAGCACTCTATGGTCTTAAGCAAGCTCCCAAAGCTTGGTATGATAGACTGAAAGCATTCTTGATTGAACATGAATATACCATAGGAGTTGTTGATAACACACTTTTCACAAAGAAAAGAGATTCACATCTCATCATTGTTCAAATATATGTCGACGACATCATATTTGGCTCAACTTGTCCAGAACTGTGCAATAATTTTTCTAAGATCATGCATGACGAGTTTGAGATGAGCATGATGGGCGAATTAAATTTCTTCCTTGGTTTACAAATTAAGCAAATGGAAGATGGTATCTTCTTTAATCAATCTAAGTATAGTAAGGAAATGCTTAAGAAGTTTAGTTTAGAAGAGTCTAAGCCCATGAAAACTCCCATGTCCACGGAAATAAAACTCACGAGAGATGAAGAAGGTGAGTCCGTGGATAGCACTAAGTATAGAGGTATGATAGGTAGTTTACTATACCTCACGGCAAGTAGGCCCGACATCATGTTTAGTGTCTGCCTTTGTGCTCGCTTCCAAGAGGATCCCAAAACCTCTCATCTTGAAGCGGTTAAGCGTATCTTCCGATACATTAAAGGCACTATACACTTGGGATTATTTTATCCCAAGGGGACCGTATAGAAACTGTTGTCTATGCCGACTCTGATCATGCGGGAGATTACGTGGATCGAAAAAGCACGAGTGGCGTTTGTACCTTCATGGGTTGTTGTCTAACTTTTTGGTTCTCCAAGAAACAAACGGCTCTTGCCATCTCCACAACCGAAGCCGAGTACGTAAGCGCCGGAAAGGCATGTCAGCAAGCACTATGGATGAAACAAGCCCTTAACGACTATAGCATATACTTAGATGATATTCCTATTATGTGCGACAATAAAGGTGCTATTGACTTGAGCAAAAACCCTGTCCAACACTCCCGTACTAAACACATTGAAATTCGCCACCACTTCCTTCGCGATAATGTTCAGAAAGGAAACATTTCCATTGAGAAAGTTCCTTCTCAGGAGAACATCGCTGACATACTAACCAAACCTCTCAAACGAGAATCCTTTAACTACCTCCGTCTAGGTCTAGGAATGATGGAACATATTCCATAAATCTCATGACTCTTGAAGTCATCCCGTGTGTCTCGTCTAGCCTAGTTTAGGAACCCCTAGTCATAAGAATTTGTTAGGTATAAATTCTTTCCTCGTGTCAAAAGATCTTACTAAAACAGCGAGATTTATTCGTCAAAAATCAAAATGGGGCAGAAAACAGTCCCAGTAGATCACGGCTCCACTAAATGTGGCACGGCACCATTAAAATTAACGGAGCCGTGGAACCGTGCATCTGGAACATTTCGTATTTCAGTCCTCTTTTCCCACATTACTCATTTCAAACCCTCACAACCTCAGCAATTGCTGTCATAACCTAACCTCACAACCCAAAACTCAATTACACCTCTTCAAGATCATATTCAAGACATTGATTTCAAGATCCTCAATCATTTTACCCTTTTCAACATAAGTTGTAAGTTTTCTCACTCTAATTTATTTCTAATTTTGAGTCTAGGGTTTGTTCATTGATGAAAATTGAATTGGGGATTTTCACCTTTTTCTAGGAATGTTTCAAAATTAGAAGTCATTAACACTAAAACACCCCAATTCCATCAATTTTAAAATCTCACAAAATTAGGATCATGAAATTATTCTTTTTCATGCATTGTTGATGCAAACTAAAAACACTTTCTCATGCATTCATGATCTCACAAATATTATTCGAATTACATAATCAATATGTACTCTTCGACATATTTGTTTGAGCTAAAGTGAAATCAGGAGTGTTTGGGTAATCTCATTATTTTTCTTTTGAGTCGAGATTACCGCACCTCCACATAGTCTGCATATAGGCACACACTAGGCACGTGTTGTATGCAACTGGTTTTTATTCTAAATTTTTCTTAAAATTTTCTTATAGGACACAAAAATGTCTCATGAATATGACTTTGATCATCTCCTAACCGATACCTATACACCCGAAATCTCACGTGAACCCACTACACCCGGTAACCACATTCGTGCCTATGTCAATCTTGAAACCCGTCGGTTTCATGAAGGCCGTGTCGTTGATCCATCCCTAGTTTACCACCGGACATCAACACTTCCTTTAGAGCTATAGGATTCGATTGTCTACTCCACATTAACGAGTACATTTGTCCTCGCTTTGTGTTGGAGTTCTTCCGACAAGTTGAACTCGTACGTAACGAGGATCAATCGTTGTCACTTTGGTTTTGGGTCAAAAACTTCAAATACGTTCTAACTCTTGAGCAATTTGCTCAAATCCTTAGAATACCCAATCATGGGCAATGTGCCTATACTGAAGATTGGTGTCTTGAGTCTCTCTTTCACTATCGTGAGGAGAATAGTCCGTACTGTTCGTACATACCCTCTCCAACCGAACTAACCAAAATCATCCATACTCACCCTCACCCACATCCAACGAAAATTCGTTTGGAAGAAGTGCGTCATGAACTACTTTCTTGGGCAGTCATCCTGCGAGAAAATGTTCTAAGTCTCACAGGAAATCGTGAGCAACTCCCGGCGTGTTGTGCTCATATGATTTACTGTCTCTTAACCCAACAACCTTACAATCTTGCTTACTTCTTCGCTAAGCGAAGTGTTCATCTCAAGGGTAACAAGAATAAATTGATACCCTATGGGATGTTCCTAACCCGTCTCTATCATCACTTCATGACCTTTCACCCTTACCTTCATGGTCCTCAATATTCCCTGTTCACACCTGTCATGAAACCCATAACCGAGTCATATGTCTCAACCATCCTCACTTCCGAATTCACCACCCACTATGCACCCTTTGATGATCCTAATCATGAGAATGAGACAAATACTCAAGACGAGAGTGTGACAAGAAGGGGGAATGCTCAAGTCATAAGTAGTTAGGAAGAGATTTATGTCTCTCACTAGGGTTTATTACTAATAGATAATATTAGGAATTAATGCTCAAATTATCTTGCATGCTTACATAAATGTTCTATTTGATATTTGGATGATATCTTATCTTGTTCTTTATGCTTGCATGCTTATGATTCTTTAAGTATATTGCATGATCTTCTCTATGTGCTAGATGTAGCATTGTATGGATATATTAGGAAAATAAGTACCTAGTGAGTTGAGGCACTCTCATTTCCAGGAATTAGTTCCCCTAGAAAATATCCCCCTAGCTGCCCAAAACTAGCCTACAAAGAAATTTTCATGCCAACAGTGTCACGGCACCACTAAATAGGGACGGCACCGTTAAATTTAACGGTACCGTGGAGTATTTAACGGAGCCGTGACCCTGTATAACGTATTTTTCCTATTGCTCCTACTTCCCTATCACCCTAACCTCAAACCTGCAAACCTTGCACCCTCACATTCACCCTAGGATTCCCCTCCTACACCATAGGATCAACTTTAATTCAAATTTCACCCAACTTGCCTATTTAAGGCCTCACCCTTGCAAGCTTATCTTGCACTTCATCTTCAACCTCCCATCACACAAACACCATGTCCTCCACACATGGTTCAACCTCTCAAATCTCCAAGAAACCTAGGATAACCGTAAAACCACCCTCAAAACCACTCTTTGTGGATCTCACAAGAGATGATGAAGCTATGACACCACCTTCCCAAGCCACTCCATACTCACCATCACCACCTTATGCACCATCTAAAACATCATCTACCTACACAACATCTTCATCATCCTATTACATTACATCATCAATGGAGTACACACCATCCCCCTTCACCCCATTGGACAATGACATGCCAATTTCACCTCCAACAAACCTACCACAATCACCATGTCCTATCATGGCACAACTCAACCAACCACATCCCTTTGAGTTACATAGTGCTACTTGCCTATGTTGTCTCCATAACCGTAATCTCATCTACTTCTTAAGAGACGAGATTCATTTCATGTTCTACTTTATAGAACATCTCTTGACACCTCCACCACCTCAAATGGGGCCCCAATCTCCACCACCTCCTAACCATAACAACTAAACACTTGCTTGTTTAGTCCTCCACAATAAACTCTTAGGACCCCTCTTGGAAATGAAGCTTGTCTCTAGTCATTAGGAATTTAGGCTTCTTGTTATCTTCCTTTGTGCTTTCTATGTAGTCATACATTACTATGACACTTGTTTGTTTTATGAATGAATGTTTTTATGTGGAGGTTTTCCTTTTAAGGGATTGGTTATTTGTCACAATGTGCTACTTGTTAGATATTGTATATTTGTCGTCTAACTTTGTTTTGTAGCACGATCCATTGCTCGATTCCTTTGTGTTCTCCAAATGAGGGGGAGTACACATCAAGGGGGAGCCTTAACCACATTTTTGATTTGACAAAAAGGAGGAGAAATGGGAGTAAACTCATTAAAAACTTGTTAAAACTAATTTTAACCTAAAATGAGTTTATATTTTGTCATCATCAAAAAGGGGGAGATTGTTGATGCAAATAATGTTCTAAAAACGTTATTTATATCTTTCGATTACTTCACGTTTTGAGGATAACAAAATGTGAACTCACGTTACGTTAAAATTAACGTTAACAAGTTTTTAATCGGAAGATCCCGCTTCTACGCAAATCACTCTTGCACAAAGTTACAACTTGAACTAGTGATCAAAGAAGTGAATTTATGTTTTGAAAATTCACATTTTAAATGGGACAAAACATTTTTTTCAAAAATAAACATGACAAATTATTTTTGAAATATTAAGAAATGTTTTAATGGAAAAATATGTTTGAAAATCACAACAGCTATTTTTCCCCCCAAAATCAGCTCCAACCTTCCCCAAATAAGTTTTCACCAGAAAAGACAAAATTTGGAGCGTCCTAGTCTACCACGGCTCCACGGTTCCACTAAATTTAGTGGAGCCGTATGGTATTTAACGGAGCCGTCCGTACCATTTTGAATTGTAACGTTCAGATTTTCTTTGCCTATAAATACCCACCTCTTTCACAGTTTTAGGCACCCTTCACACACAGAAAAATCCCTTAGCTAAATCCTCTCACACCTTTCACTTCTTAGGGTCATTTAGATTAGTTTTTCTTTATTTCAAGAGTGATCCAATCATCCTTCAAGTGATCCTCTTCATACCTCTTCACTAGCAAGAGAAGAACACAAGTATCCAAGTTGATACAAGGTGTTGTCATCCCTCTACATTAGCAAGAGAAGAACTCATGTAATCAAGAAGATACTAGAGTTATAGTTGATAGGTTTTTGTAACACTTGTTACAACCTTGTTGTGTCTTAGCATACATCAAGTTTATTTTCTTTTTGTGAGTGAGAGTGAAGATCAAGTGTGATCTATAGAGATAGTGAACATCTCTTGAAGCCATTGGGCTTGTGTGATTGATCAAGAAGATCAAGGGTCATTAGGTTAGTGTTAGTTGAGTAGAGTGAAGTGAGTGTTGATCATTGTGATCGTGTTGAGATCTTGGTGATCTCTTGAAGCCATTGGGCTTGTGTGTTTGGTCACGTGGACCTTGGTAGATTGGTGCTAGCTAAGATTAGCACTCGACATCTAGCTTAGTGTCGGTAATAGGATAAGCGACGTGTACGGTTTTCTCCGCCTGAAGGGAGGTTGTTGACATAGTGCTTGAAACTCTCGAGTGTGGTACTCGGGGAGTGGAGTAGGGCAAAGAAGAGCTTCGTAGCCGAACCACTATAAATCCTCTGTCTCGGTTTGATCTTTCCAACTCTACTCTTTAATTTTATTATTTATCATTAGTTAGAATAGTGTCTAGTTCATATTGGTGTTGATTGATTACATATAAGTGTTCGAATCAAAGTTTCCAATATCATACTTTTAAAACAAGATTTTTAAAAGAAGTTTTTAAACCGGTAAACTATTCAACCCCCCCTTCTAGTTTCCCACAATCTATAATCTATGATCAATAATTTAGTGAAAATTTAGATGAAATAGGTGATTTAGATCTCTTCTTGGTCGTTCATACCAAGAGGGAGAGAAGAAGAAAATGAGTTTTTGGGTGGTGATACAAACTAGGTATGAATGAGTGTGTTTCTTGAAAATGAAAAAAAACATAAAGTGTTGGAGTAAAGAAAAAGGGGGTAGGCCAGTTTTTGGGGCTCCCAAGGAGTCTTACCTTTTATTATTTTATAAAAATACATTATATACATGTTTTGTACAAGTATCATAAGTCACGGAGTGAGTTTGAAGGCCAACGGGGCTAAACCGGTAACGTTTTATGCATAGTTTGTGAGAATAAATGTCATGAAGATAATATTTTCATAAAAGTGTCATATTTAACTTAAAATGACCCAAATTGATGTTTCATATATTTCCCAAGCCTTCCGGAGTGTTAATATGTCTTTAAAGCTTAAACCGTGAGCCGAAAACGCGAATTACGCAGTACCGGGTGACTTGAAAACGTGTATTTTAGATAATTGTTATAAAAATATTATGAAATTGATATGAAGCGTTAAAATGACTAATTTTAATATTTCATGGGAGACTTGGGTTTTCCAGAGTTTAAAACAAAATTTAAAAATCAAAAACGCAGATTTAAACCACGAGTTGTTAACAAAATTTGACGAAATCGTGAAATGAAACAGAAAATGTGAAATATAAAATTTTTGAATATTAGAAGTATATGATGGAATATTAAATCACTTATGACGTGAAAACGGATAGGAATCCTAACACGGCTCATGAATAGCTACAAACGCGAAAATCGCTAAATCGGGTGAAAAGTAAAAATGAAATTTTTACTCAAGTGAAAATTGAAATAGAATATGAATTAGATATTGAACTTGAAATTACGAAATGTCAGAGTACGTACCCCTTAAGAGAGCGACGTCCCGGCGCTCAATTTGTCTTAATCGCTGTATGGTTTAATTGTGAAGAGATTACAATATAGACAAGTCATCGTCTAAGTTTCTAACGAAAGTTGAATGATCAACAACCAAAGCATCAAATATGTTCATTGAACAAGAGTGAATGGATTGAAGGATTCTAACAAGTCGTCAATCCTTGGAAGCGGATAATAGTACATTACTATTAACTTATCAAGCTCGCGCCGGTCGATACAAATTCGGAAAAGATTCATATAACAAATTACGAGTCGAGAGGAGTTCATAGCCCAAAGAATGATTCGTACGCACGCTATGGCGGATACACATAAGCCCACTCATTTATAATTCGTCACTTACATAAAGAGGCGTCCCAATCCATGTAAGTTAGGAATTATAAACTTATGGTTCGGCGGTTTATAATTTTCTTATTCAAATGAAGAGGCGTCCCAATCCATTTCAATAAGATGATTATAAATCATCCTACTTATATATTGCCGACACTAAACACAATAAAAATAGCACCAAATGCTATTCTTCAAAATTATAAGAAGTAACATGAAAAGGAATGAGACGTTAGTCAATCACGTTTCAAAGGTAAGTGTCAAAAGACGGCACAATCCGAGGTAAAAATTTAAGGTCATACTCCCATCAACTGGAAGAGTTCAAAATGATGGATTACGAAGCAATATATACGATCTTGAAATATAGTATGGTGACAAATTGGGTACAAGGTATTTGACAGAACGATTTGCAAGATGATAACAAGATAGTATATTCAGAACTAGTCCAAAACAGTTTATGTAGTAGCAGTATCTCAGTGATTTAGTTTATAAGATGGTGGTGAAGTATCTTGTAAAAGAATGACGAAAATTTTGATTGAATAGTGACAAATAGTGTATAAAATTTTAGTAAAATGGTTTATAAAGTGATAGTAAAATAGTTTCACAAGGTAATGGCAAAACCGTTTGTAAGGTGTTCATAAAATAGTTTATAAGTTGATAGTAAGTCTGGTTATTAATTTATAAGGTATTTGTAAGGAATTTCTGAAGAGCATAGTAAATCCGTTTGAAATATAGTGAAAGGATAGTTTATAAAATTGTTTACCAAATGATAGTAAAATAGCAAGTGCAACGGACAAAAAGTTGTCGCAACATGTTGATGCAAAATAGTAGATAATTATGGGTTGAATAAATCCCACCACTTGGAGTAAAAATGTTATAAGATGATAGGTTAAAGTCGTGTTCAATTTAATTAATTTGTTTCTAGGTGATGGGTTACGAAGTGATGTAGTGTTCCAAAAGTTTAGGACAAATATTCAAATTCATTTTCGAAGGTGGATAGTGAGATAATCAAGGGGAATCGATAGACTGAGTATATAAAGAATAAGAATTGGTAAAATATTTATAAAGATAAGTAGTCGAGAGTAAACAAAGTGTATATGAATAATCTTTATATACATAGTATTAATAGTGGTGTTTCGGAAAGTAAGTTGAAATGCTCAGAAAACATGAGTTCTCGGGGAGTATGACAACCAATAGAAATTGACAAACTGCAACATGTTTCGATGTTATATGAAATGATATTACATACGGTTATGAAAGAGTTAGAGACCATTGTAATCACAAACAATGTATGATAAATAAGAGAGACCATTGTAATCACCTACAATGTCTGATAAATAAGAGAGACCATTGTAATCACATACAATTTCTGAGAAATAAGAGAGACCATTGTAATCACAAACAATGTATGATAAATAAGAGAGACCATTGTAATCACCTACAATGTCTGATAAATAAGAGAGACCATTGTAATCACATACAATGTCTGAGAAATAAGAGAGACCATTGTAATCACAAACAATGTCTGATATAACTTGAAGATGTGTATAAATTTCCGGATGGAAATTCACAATGCTCATGAATAGCATAAAATACACCAAGGAAGTTTAGTGCACAAAAGGTTACATACATAAGAAGTGATAATTTCGCGGATTATCGGACGAGTTAAGAAATAATTATAGTGCTTCTATAATGATCCTTAGTATAATATAATAAATATATATACTCAATAGAGTAATAGGAAATTTAGGAAGTAGGCGCGCATGGATATCGGACAAGATGATGGAACTCTTGACTTTTGAAAAATTAAAGGTTATAGTCTAGGTTTTTAAAAAATGACCTAGTTCACTATAACCTGTGCTCTGATACCAATCTATAACACCCCCATTTTTGGAACGCAGCGGAATACAACATGGGGTGTTATCTATTAGTCACATAGTACAAGTCATAGGAAACATCAAAATAATTAAAGATGTTTTTAAACAAAATTCACATTTGATATAATCAGAGTTTAACAAAGTTAGGTCCCAAAAGTTTTAACCAGGACAAGAGTCCAAAAGATACATAATTTAAACACAACATAAGTTTTTGAGTTATTAAAAGTTCCATCAAGTGTGAAATAACACGTGTCCATCCATCCAAGTCCTTGCACGCCCATCCAGGCATTAAACATCAACGGACCTGAGATAAAACATGCTAAAAAGTCAACACAAAGGTTGAGTGAATTCATAGAGTTTAATAAGTAATAAGTTGAATACAAGAATCATTCATAAATTGACATGTAACGAATACAAGTCGGGAAATAAGATTATAGCATCGAGCTCATGAAACCGAACCTTGACCTAGTTTTAATAATGCCCCATAAGAGGTAGTTTGCCAACTACCACGAATTCTCAATATTATGCTACCCGTTAAATAATGAGAGCGACTCATCCGGACAGGCTCGTCAAGCCAAATATGCATATTCATAATAATAGCGTTCCCCCATGGAATTAACGGTTCATGAAATTAGGGACTTAAATGGCAAAAGCTACTCAATAACTATAATCGTGTAATCGGGTCAAGCATACCAAAAGCTACTTGTATTCAGTTTAAAAAAAAAACTAGCATGTATCCCCCTCGCGAGGTTTATAAAGCATTAAAATGAGTAAAGGCGAGGCTATGCACTCACCAAAATCAAAAGTGGACAATCAAGTGAAGAATGAAGAAATAATCCGCAAGAACTCTACGAACAACCTAGAATATATATACGTGTGTCTTAGCTTTTATGAATAATGATACAATCATTATTATATGCTATATAAATTACGATCTCAATTATGCTTGGTACATAAAGTTTAAATAAACATCAAGATTTAATTTGGTATTTAAAAATGACTCACAAGTATAAATTTTACTTTTCTTACAAAATTTCATGTTTCTAGTCCCTTTTTATTCCTAAGTCCAAAATAAGTACTAAAGGTCCAATCTAAGTCTAAGGGTTCAATTTAGTCAAAGTGGTCAATTCTTAGTCAAAAGGTTCAGATTATGTCTAAAGGTCCAAAATATATTAGGTGGTTCAAAATAAAATATAATGGTCCAAATTCATAAGTTATTAACCATTTTATAACTTTTAATTACAAAGCTGATGGAATTTTTATAACTTAACCACTTTCAAAAATTCATAACTTGCAAACCGTAAGTCGAAAAATCATGTTCTTTACATCCCTAGCTTCTTCTAAATCCATACTTTACTATAAAAATAAGTTTACTCAAAAATATCCAGGTATAACTACTTTTTACAATTTTTCTTTACAAGTCTGTCCAAATGGTGAAATTGACTGAGTTTTACGTCTTACCAAAACGACCATATCATAAAATCTACAGACCCTATGAAGGTGAAATCAATTGGAGATGATAGCCTTATTTCTCTAGAATAGGCTACATATTTGATATTTAAAAAGTTTTGCCATAAAACTTGACTTTTGCCCCGAATGCCAACAGTATACAAAATCTGACTGTTTTTACAAGAAAAATCATATCTTAATCATCGGGTGTCGTCTTGGAAATCGCCACCCGTGGAGATGATCACAAGACATAGATCTACAATATCATATTTTTAGTTTTGGTCCAAAGTCCTCTAATTCATACAGTTTATCCCATTTTTTACCCCTAATCAGAATAGTGTTTTCATAACATGTCCTTTTTTGTGTTTTCTTGTAATTTTTAATATGTACCAAGCATGTTTAAGCATCAATAACTTATGAAACATATAAAACATATAAAGTAACATGTAATTACAGTAGAGAAATGAAAAGATGAAGGTTGGTTCCTTACAAGGATTTTATGGATGAAGAACAAGAGATTAAGAACAAGAACACTAGCCTAATAATCACCAACCAAGAGATTTAATACCCAAGCTTCCAAGGCTTTTACCCAAATCAATATGAACCCTTTTTAACCTTGTAGAAACACCTCTAATGAGGCTTGTGGGTTGGAGAAAAGAACCCTTAACAACCTTGATGAAGACTTCAAGAAAATACCAAGATTTGATGAGATTTATGTGTTGTTTGAGTGTAGTAAATCAAGAACAAGACTAGGACTTCAAGATCTATAATCTATGATCAATAATTTAGTGAAAATTTAGATGAAATAGGTGATTTAGATCTGTTCTTGGTCGTTCATACCAAGAGGGAGAGAAGAAGAAAATGAGTTTTTGGGTGGTGATACAAACTAGGTATGAATGAGTGTGTTTCTTGAAAATGAAAACAAAAATAAAGTGTTGGAGTAAAGAAAAAGGGGGTAGGCCGGTTTTTGGGGCTCCCAAGGAGTCTTACCATTTATTATTTTATAAAAATACATTATATATATGTTTTGTACAAGTATCATAAGTCACGGAGTGAGTTTGAAGGCCAACGGGGCTAAACCGGTAACGTTTTATGCATAGTTTGTTAGAATAAATGTCATGAAGAAAATATTTTCATAAAAGTGTCATATTTAACTTAAAATGACCCAAATTGATGTTTCATATATTTCCCGGGCCTTCCGGAGTGTTAATATGTCTTTAAAGCTTAAACCGTGAGCCGAAAACAGGAATTACGCAGTACCGGGTGACTTGAAAATGTGTATTTTAGATAATTGTTATAAAAATATTATGAAATTGATATGAAGTGTTAAAGTGACTAATTTTAATATTTCATGGGAGACTTGGGTTTTCCGGAGTTTAAAACAAAATTTAAAAATCAAAAACGCAGATTTAAACCACGAGTTGTTAACAAAATTTGACGAAATCGTGAAATGAAACAGAAAATGTGAAATATAAAAGTTTTGAATATTAGGAGTATATGATGGAATATTAAATCACTTATGACATAAAAACGGATAGGAATCCTAACATGGCTCATGAATAGCTACAAACGCGAAAATCGCTAAATCGGGTGAAAAGTAAAAATGAAATTTTTACTCAAGTGAAAATAGAAATAGAATATGAATTAGATATTGACCTTGAAATTACAAAATGTCACACGTTCGGTAAATGTTTTTGTATGAAAATGAGCCCATTGATATACTAAGTAAATCTGGAAAGTTTGGTTCGATAACGAGTTCGGGAGGTCGGGTTTCCAAGCGCGGAACTTGAAAGCATGTTTCGGTGATCAGCAGGGTCTGAACCGTCGTGGTTCAGACCTGAACCAGCGGTTCAGACCGGTTTTGGGCCCTAAACCGGCGGCTGGGAAATCTCAGCCAGCGGTTCAGATTTTTTGGCAGATTTCGGTAAACTTTGAAAAATCATATCTTTTAAACCGTAAGTCGTCACGGGTCGTGCCACCGGTCATTTTGAAGGTAATTGAGTGAAATTTCATTTAAAAATAGTCTCAAGTCCTGAATGAGTACCTATTTTTGACAATTGTCAAAAGAGTGACAGAATGTCCGTAAAAGTCAAGCGTTTCCGCGTATAAATTTGAAATTTTTGGTCTATGCGGGCACGGGGTGTAACAACATAATAAGATCTCATAGGAACACATGTTAATTCTACATGGGTTGTTCAACATTAAGGACACCAGTTGTAAACTTATGAGTCCTACGCAGTTCTTAGCAATCTGCCAGAACATTTATGAAGGAATTTGCAAATGTTATTCTTAGTGAATAAATGAAAATTCCTGCCAGGGTCAACATCAAACAGCCCTGAAAGCAGGTCACTTCGGTAATTCCTTGTGGATTACGCTTAGTGGTCGCATCGGTTTCAAAATGGTCTACAGTTGTGGAGTGAACTCCAGCGACTCACCTAATCGTTGATGTACTTCGGTAGATCTTGTAAACCCTCTCGGGGGTATCCGATTTAGGAACGGCCTTGGCAAGGATTAGAGAAAGTTTTCACACTATGCTGTTAACAATCTCGAAATCCTAACCTATAAGTGCCAGACGTTTTATTGCTAACTGTCTTATACAGGAATCCCTGGCGGTTGCAGCTGATTGCTGAAAAGATGCCGATTCATCACCCCATGCTCACACTTCATCATCATAATCCTAGAAATCATGATAAATGAAAGGCCTTCAATACTGCTTTCGCAAACTCTGATGCTGAAAATCATGATCCAGAAAAGTGTGAGCATGTCGGTCCAATGATCACAACATCGCATGGAAACATTACTGCAAAAAGGTGACTTGAAGACGTACGACTGGATGATGACATCAAAGAATTCTCAAAGATCATCCAAGACAAAAGAACAGTCATCGAAAGTTTACTGCTGAAAGTACAAAGACTGAAGACTTTGAAGAATCAAAGACTACGAGCTAGGAACTCTACTCTATGTAATAGAATGCTAGAATTCAAAATGTAATTTCCGGGGTGACCTCCCTTAGGGGGAGATTGTTAGGAATATAAATATTCATATGAAGACTCGGTCACCCCGAGTATGCTCTAGCATTAAGTAGCTCGTAGATTTATTAATATTAGTTTAGTTATGTTAAATATTCGTGGAGTTGGGTCGGGTCTTTACCCACTGTCAGTTCACTCCACAGCCCAAGTGGGGCACCTAATGTATTCCTATATAAAGCCCTTCCCACACAAGGGAAGGGTTGGACCTTCTCATTAGTTGAATCTAATATTCTCTCTTTTCTCTCACAAGGCTCCCAACTTCTCATCTTTTCTTTCTCTTATTCGGCCAAAAATCTCAAACAACACACGAGTTATAAGTTCTAGTTAGTTACATAAACCTATGAACTCACTAACCCTTTTGTTGACACTTTAGCATGTTTTTCTCAGGTGTTTAGCTGTTTACTATATGATGATGCAAGGCAGTGCGTGGCAGGGGCATAGGCACACTTTTGGAGTGTACACATAACACTAATGACCAGGGTTTTTGTACAATGGGACAACTAAATAAATTATTATGGGCCTTGTTTTCCGCATTTTGATTTTGTAAAACTTATGTTTTATTCAATAAAGCTTTTAAAACGAATTTCATAAATTCGTTCTCTATTACTTATGTTATGATCCAGTTAAGTAACACCCAGATGTTAATTCCGCTGCATTCTGATTTCGGGGGTGTTACATATTGGTATCAGAGCTAAGGTTATAGAGAACTAGGTACACTTAAAACCTAGACTATAACCACTTTTTACAAAAATCACCCTGTGACCGCCAGTGCCAGCCTGCCTTACTTGCCACTTTACTTGCTACTCTACTTATTGTTTTAGCAAGCTTAGCAGATACTTACGTGCTACTTTAATGACATATACTTTCGTGTTAATGCTTAGCATATACTTACATGCTACTTTGATAGCATATACTTTCATGTTAATTGTATACATATACATATGTACTTATATTTTGGCTAATACTTCCTAGCCTTGCATTAAAGATTTTAAACATCCTCTACATACTTACACACGTATACTGCCTTCCATCCTCCATACGATTATGTGACTTCTTGGTATTTTATATTAGTACATTGATATATATATACATTCGACATGCTTTCAATCACTTTAGAACTAAATACATCTGCGTATGCGTATTTTAGGGCATCACGGCACAATCACATTTCTTCAATCATGTACCTACTTATATGTTAGCAGTGGGTTGTAAACACATAGGTTGTAAGTCTTGTATGGGCGGGACTTGGGACTGAGTGGATTTACAATGCCTTTGCAGTAGAAATCCTTGTTATTCATACTATGTTAGCAGTAGGTTGTAAACACGCAGGTTACAAGTCTTGTATGGGTGGGACTTGGGACTGAGTGGATTTACAATGCCTTTGCAGTGGATACTGATTCATCTACAAAAGTTGAAGTTCAGCAACTTTCTCTACATTCCTCAAGTTCTCTTCCGAAACTTTCATTTTGAAATGTCTATGATTCCAGCCCGTGTGGACTATCACAAAGGACGGACATATCACGAATATGTCTAATTTAGGTAATTGAAAATTTATCGAACCTCGGTTAAATATAGTCTAGTCACCTATATTTAACCTAGGGACAGTTAAATATAGACTGACTACCTATGTTCAACTTAAAATTTTCAAATACTGGTAATAGATATACCAGAGTTATGTCCGGGGTGATCCTCTACTTGACTTTGGAAGAACCTCAAAACTTTGTAAGTATAAACAATTCACGTGTATTCAACAGATAACCTGAGTTAAATGTCGGGACGACATTCAAATAAGGTTGGGAGACTGCAACAAATGGTAATTTTCCATTTGTTTAAGTTTGATTAATTATCAGAAAATTCTCATTAATTATTTATTGACAACTATTAAATAGAGGATATCTCCTTTAATGCTTCGTTATTACACTACAATAACTCAGAAACGTAAATACGTGATAAAATACATGGAACGAGCTCACACACGGACCACGCAAAATATTTAAAACCAACTACAAACCAAACGGATCCCTTAAAGTTATAATTGGGCCAAAACAAGTCTGTTACTATTCATTTGCCCAACCCAAATTTCATTTCTTTTATTCTTTACTCGGTTCAAATCACAAACGCTTGGCTCATTTAAATCAACAATTCGACACACAATGTATACGGATTTTTGTACAACTCATTTTCACCACATCAAAGAATCGAGATCAATAAATGTCATGTTCTAACACGATCATTTGACCACAAAATGAAGAGCAAAGTAAATGGTTATCGAGACATGCACAAAACGCAACCAATATTTTTCCAACTTAACCAAATGCGACCAAATTCAGTTCTAGCCTATACATTGCATGTTCAATAGTGGAATAAGAGTAAAAGAGATCATTCTTAACCATCTCTATGCTTTAGGACATGTTAGAATTCGTTTTAGACACTTAAACATGTTATGCGATATATAGATATATGTATCATTGACCAAAACCGAACCCAACTAGTAAACCCCCCTCCTAAACTCACTTGTAACTGAATTCTAACTCACCTTATCCTCAAGGAAATCTCACAAAATCTGCAAAAGGAATATAATCTTCCAATTTGCAATTTAAAAATGATATAAACTTGTATATAGCTCATATAAATCGACACACACTTTCCTTGGTTCATTCAATCTTAAACACACTTCAAAACTCATTTCTCTTGGTTCTCACTTACTGCCGAAGGACCAGAAGACATTTTCCAAATCCATTCAAACCACACTCAACCCATTCGAAAGCTTTCATAATCGAATACCAAAGGAAGAGTAGAAAATCTGAAACCTTGATCCTTTCTAGTATACAACAAACCGTTCATAGGTGTTGTAAGTCCTTTCTAATCTATGTACAACTCGTATACATCATGATTCAATAACCACGCATCGCATTTCCCTTCTATTCGAATGCGTATCATTTCATTTCTTTTATACGCTTTTCATTTATTTACTTTTCGTACTCATGCATTGACCTCCTTTTATGGATGGCAAGAATACTAGTTCTACTTTTATTTTACGTTTACACGTTCTCTTTAATGCATTTCGAGCTTCATTTCTAGTATACATCATGTCGCATATTTATTTCTTATGTCATATTTATTTCGTTATAAAGTCTCGACTGGCCTAAGAAATGACCAAATATAAACGGATATATACACACAACACATTAATTTTATTGATCGACCTAATTCCTTACATGGCTATCTATCAAATTGGTGTTTGGAATTTCCCATTATAAGCTACTAAAAGCCTTCTAAAAAGCTTAAACAAAACACCACTTGAACGTTTTCCTTTATATATATATTTTTCTGAAATTGGGCTTGAACAAGAATAAGCCCAATAAGCCAACTCGTATAAGCTGTGTATAAGCTGTAAGAAATATGTTTTTGTGATGTTAAAATAAGCCCAATTAAAAGCCCAAACTCATTTTTGACCCAACGGATCACAATTTGTTAATGGGCCTTAAGTTGTCTCGTTAAGGGCCCATTAACCGGAAAAATAAGCTATTTCAAAAATAAACTGATCAATTTGACTTCAATAAGCTATATGAGCTTATTGAAACTTTTTGAAATCAAATCCCACTCTTTTTGTGATTTTTGGACTAACTTTGCAAAATGTTTCACCCTTAGGGACTAAAACTGCCAAAGTGATAAAAACCCTCCAAAACTGTCAAAAACAGTAAACTAAGGGTAAATATTGATAATCCAGTAAACAAGGAGCATGTGAGATCATATTGGGAAACTTGTGGACTTAATTTGTAATATTGGACTAACGGAGGACTAACGGTGCAAACCTACACCGTTAGGGTATAAAGTGTACATTTTGGGAAAGTACAAGGACTGGACAGTAACAATTTCTTATATTCATTTTTATTTATGTTTTGCATATTTCATTTGCATAACTGCATTTATTATTCGTTTGAGTACATTTTTATTTGTTACGTTTATATTTATTTAACGTACTTTTTAACGAATAAACTTAACGTGTTATTGAACGACACTCGGGGAAACGATAATTGTGAAATCAAAAACATAAAAACAGGATAATATTATGTATAATATTATTTTTGAACTTTAAGCATTTTAAGCATATCAAACTCACACATCACAAACCAAATGGTTATCCATTAGTTGTTTTCACACTCATTGTGCATAACTGAGTCAAAACTGTAAGAACTCAGACTTTAATTATTAATTCAGGTAGTGTATTGAAGCCGTTCCCATAACTTGCTTAATTTCATATTTCACTTTGCTGACATTACTCAAGGTGAGTCATAGCCCTACTTTTACTCTTAATACTTGTTTTAAACTATTTGGGGTGAGAAATATGCTTACTTTTAAGGATCGTGAAACAATGCTTTTATTTGTAAAACTATTACCTGCTAGCCTAAGTACTGTATCCCAAATTCATGCCCATACTCATGTACCATTAATTCCCAGCTGGGAAGCACGAGTGATATAAATAGATCTATTGAGGGTGACACCTCTATCCGTATTGGAGAACCAATAGTCCAGATAAGGCAAACGGATGTATACCATGTCGAATTACAAGTTTCAAAGGATAGCACACTTGCCGGGCCTTATTATTATTACATGATATCATTTCATGCAACTGTCATAGCTTCGGTAACATGGAACTTAGTGCAGCGTAGTAGCCTGATGTATAACATTATGCCCATTATAATGTTAACTAGTAGCCTTTCGTATAACATTATGCACATTATAATGTTAACTCGTAAACTAAATGATCTAACCTTACTTCTTTATGTAAACCTATGAACTCACCAACCTTTATGTTGACACTTTAGCATCTTTTTCTCAGGTGTTTAGCTGTTTACTATATGATGATGCAAGGCAGTGCATGGCAGGGGCATAGGCACACTTTTGGAGTGTACACATAACACTCATGACCAGGGTTTTCTTACTATGGCACAACTAAATAAATTATTATGGGCCTTGTTTTCCGCATTTTGATTTTGTAAAACTTATGTTTTATTCAATAAAGCTTTTAAAACGAATTTCATATATTCGTTCTCTATTACTTATGTTATGATCAAGTTAAGTAACACCCATATGTTAATTCCGCTGCATTCTGATTTTGGGGGTGTTACAAAAGTATACATATTTACCTACGTCTAGAGAGTTGAACGGATAAAAACGAGCTACGAATGAAGTAGATAGGTCCGTTCAAAGTCGGGTTTAAAACCAACAACTTTTATTTTAAAGTTTTGAAATCGTGAACGCGTTTAATTTTTTTTTCTTAAAATTTTGAATTACGCAACTTTATAAAACCTCACTACAAGTATATAAGGGTGACAAAACTTTGTAAAACTCATATGCATTTGTTACATGTTGTATCGTTTTTAAAACGACTTATTTATCTAGGTCGCGTTTAGGAATACTTGTCCTTTATCTCACAATATACTTTCCTGCTACATTGCTTACTCAAGATGAGTTTCATAGTCCCGTATTTACTCGTTTATACTTGTTTTGAAACACATGGGGTGAGAATACACTGCTTGATTTTACATACGGACACAAGCACATAAAATATTTACGAAATTGCTTAAGTTACCACATTTGCCGTTAAGTCCCCATTTATCATGAACCGTTAACTACTTGTGAGCGCAAATGTTGTTAATAGATCTATTGGGTTGATACACCCGTCCAGGTTGGTCGCGCTAACTGGTTAAACGGATGCATATCATTTGGAAAAAAAATTGGGTGTTTAGCAAGACACCAACATGGGCATACATAATACACGACCGAATAAACCGGTCAAACATA
This sequence comes from Artemisia tridentata subsp. tridentata, assembly GCA_021014915.2. NCBI lineage: Eukaryota > Viridiplantae > Streptophyta > Magnoliopsida > Asterales > Asteraceae > Artemisia > Artemisia tridentata. The sequence goes on from CP139509.1 coordinate 287,058,466, forward strand.
CGTCTCACTCTTCTTTACTTATTGTAATTTTGAAGAAACATGCTGCCAAAGAGGCAAAGCATGAATACAGCCACTATTCAGCAACTCGTTGCCCAACGAGTTGCTAATGTTATTGCAACTTATGAAGCAAACCACAACAGCGGTAATGGTGTGATCAATGAAGCTAGTGGTAGTGCTTAAACGAAGCTTGATTTGTCGCCTGTTTAACATGATTCCTTTAAATGGTAGATGCACAAGCCTCGTGTTTAACACAATTCCTTTAATAATAGATTCCTCGCCTGTTTCTCATGGCACAACGATGACGAGTTCTTAAACGAAGCTTGATGCGGTTTTTGTGTGTGTAAAATGAATAAGGTTGTGACCCCTATTTATAAGGAAAACCTAATCAGTTAAACAAGGTAATAATTTATTATGCAAATCTTACCCAAACTGATAAGATTTAAGATCAGTAATATAAGTAAAATATTTGGAAAATCGTTTTTAAGTATGAAACGAGATACACAGACAAGCTCGAGTTTTCAGAGCTGCATTCGTATTTGCATGTCACGCGAGCTAACATAAGTTGACAAGCTTAGAACATATTTTGGCTCAGAAATTCGATTTTCTGCAACCGCCTTTGAGCGGTAGGTTTTTGGGTAAAACCAACTTAAGACAACATGATTATGCAATAACAAGACTTGTATATAAACCTCTCAAAATATCTTTCCTTGGGATGTGGGATAACAATCTCATCTCAAGATTTTGTGTTTCAAGTAATTCACTAAGAGCATAGGGAGCAATAACATGTTAGCATCCTCATTTTTATGCCACATCAGCGCCACATCATTTCAACACCAAATAACATAACACCAAAAATCACCCGGTAATAATAACACCAAATAACACCACATTTTGGGACCCACTTTTTTAAAAATTACAATTTACAAATTCTACCCTCAACAATTTCATTCTGTGGAAAACTAGAAGGGGGTTGAATAGTTTTACCGGTTTTTAAGTTGTCTCAAAAACTTTTACAATTGAAAAACTTGATTCGAATCTTATGTGTGATCAATCAACACCAATATGAACACTATACTACACTATGTAATATAAACAGAATATAAGTAAATGAAAGTAAAGAGAAGAGATGGAAAGATCAAACCGGGACAAAAGGATTTATAGTGGTTCGGCTACGAAGCTCTTCTTCGCCCTACTCCACTCCCCGAGTACCACACTCGAGAGTTCAACCACTATGTCAACAACATCCCTTTAGGCGGAGAAAACCATACACGTCCATTATCCTATTTCTGACACTAAGCTAGATGTCGAGTGCTAATCTTAGCTAACACCAATCTACCACGATCTAACCGATCCTTTCAACTTCACACACTCAACACACAAGACTCAAGAGATCCCCAAGATCTCACAAGATCACAATGATCACCTCTCACTTGACTCAACCTATTCTATCAACTCTTGATCAACTTAATCAACACACTAGCTCAAAAGCTACAAGAGATATTCACTATCTCTATAAGATCATAATGGTTTTTCCTCACAAACTCTCAAAAGAAAAATAATCTTGATGTATGCAATCAAGAGTGTAACAAATGTTACAAATGCTTCTACCGACAACTACAACACTTTGTATCTACTTGGATACCTTGTGTTCTTCTCTTGCACTTGAAGAGGAATGAAGACGATCACTTGGATGGATGATTGGATCACTCTTAAACAAAAGAAAACTAAACTAAATGATCAAGAAGAGAGGATGTGAAGAGAGTATTAAACTCAGAAAGTTTTGTGTGAAAAAGGATGCCTAAAATCTGTGAAGTGGGCTGGTATTTATAGGTAGAAAAAATCTGGCCGTTATAGGGACATGACACCACTAAACCACACACGGTACCACTAAATTTAGTGTACCGTGGTACCGTGCTAGACAAAAACGCTCCTCTTTTTGTCTTTTCTGGTGAAAACTTATTTGGGGAAGTTTGGAGCTGATTTTGGGGGGGGGGGGGAAATAGCTGTTATGTATTTTGAACTTATTTTTCCATTAAAACATTTCTTAATTATTCAAAAATAATTTGTAAAGTATATTTTTGAAAGAAATGTTTTGTCACATAAAAATGTGATGTCTAAAACACAAATTCACTTCTTTGATCATTTGTCAAGTTGTAAGTTTGTTCTAGAGTGATTTGCGTAGAAACGGGAACTTTCGATTAAAAACTTGTTTACGTTAATTTTAACGTAACGTGTTTTCACATTTTGTCATCCTCAAAACGTGAAGTTATCGAAAGATAGAAATAACGTTTTTAGAACATTATTTGCATCAACAATCTCCCCCTTTTTGATGAAGACAAAACATAAACTCATTTTAGGTTAAAATTAGTTTTAACAAGTTTTTAATGAGTTTACTCCCATTTCATAGGGATGAGGTTGGATAGGTTGACCCATGATTGGGGAAGGAGGTGGTGGGTAGTTTGTTGGTGATGGGGTTGGCATGGCATAATCCAATGGAGTGATGGGTGAGATGGTGTAGTCCATGGATGATGGCATGGTGTTGAAGGAAGGAGATGATGAAGATGTTGTGTAAGTAGAGGATGTTTTGGAAGGTGCATTAGGTGGGGATGGTGAGATGGGAGTGGCTTGGGAAGGTGGTGTGGTTACTTCATCATCTTTTGTTAGATCAACAAAGAGAGGTTTAGTGGGTGGTCTTACGGTTATTCTAGGTTTCTTGGAGATGTGGTTTGTTGATCCTTGTGTAGAAGACATGTTGAGTATGTGATGTGAGGTTGAAGATGAATTACAAGATAAGCTTGCAATGGTGAGGCCTTATATAGGCAAGAGTTGGGAAATTTGAATTAAATGTGATGGGAGTGTCCTATGGTGTAGGAGGGGAATCTTGGGGTGAATGTGAGTTTGCAAAATTTACAGGTTTGAGGTTAGGCATGCAGGGATTTAGGGGGAACAGTGAAAATCCGTCAAACAAGGACACGGTACCTCTAAATACCACACGGTACCGTTAAATTTAACGGTACCGTGGCCTATTTAACGGTACCGTGACACTGTAGTCACGAATTTTCCTGTGCAGGCTAGTTCTGGGCAGCTAGAAGGATTTTTCTTGGGAAACTATTTCCTGGAAATGATAGTGCCTCAAATCACTAAAGATTTATTTGCCTAATGTGTCCCATATTAAGTTACTCCTAGCATATAAAGATTATCATGTGATTTGCCAAGATAATCATAAGCATGCAAACATAAGAGATAAAATAAGCTATCATCCAAATATCACATAAAATATTCATGCAAGGTGATAGATTAAGTGTCAAGCATGCAAGATAGCAAATAGTCTTAATCCCTAATATAATTACCATAGAAAGATCCTAATAGAGATGTTAATCCCCTCCTAACTACTTATGACTTGAGCTTTCTCCCGTTTTCATCACCCTCTCGTCTTGAGCATGCATATCATTCTAATGATTTGGATCATCAAAGGGTGCATAGTGGGTGTAGGATTCAGAAATGAGAATGGATGAGACATATGACTCATTTAGGGGTTTCATGACGGGATCAAAGAGTGAATATTGAGGACCACTAAGGTATGCGTGAAAGTTTATGAGGTGGTGATAAAGACGAGTTAGAAACATCCCATAAGGTATCAAGTTATTTTTGTTACCCTTGAGATGTACAATTCGCTTAGCGAAGAAGTAGGCTAGGTTGTATGGTTGTTGGGTTAGGAGATAGTAAATCATATGAGCACAACACGCCGGGAGTTGCTCACGATTTCCTGTTAGACTTAGAACATTTTCTCGCAGGATGACTGCCCAAGAAAGTAGTTCATGACGAACCTCATCCAGACGAATTTTCGTTGGATTTGGGTAAGAGGAGTACTTATGAGTACGAATGAGTTTGGTATGTTCGGTAGGTGAGGGTATGAACGAACAATATGGACTATCCTCTTCACGATAGTTGAAGAGGGACTCAAGACACCAATCTTCAGTATAGGCACATTGCCCATGATTGGGAATTTGAGCAAATTGCTCAAGAGTTAGGATGAATTTGAAATTTCGGACCCAAAACCAAAGTGACAAAGATTGATCCTCGTTACGTACGAGTTCAACTTGTCGAAAGAATTCCAACACAAAACGAGGAAAAATGTGCTCGTTGATGTGGAGTAAGCAATCGAATCCTATAGCTCCAAATGAAGTGTTGATATCCCTATGATAAACTAAGGATGGATCAACGACTCGACCTTCATGAAACCGACAGGTTTCAAGATTGACATAGGCACGAATGTGGTTACCGGGTGTTGTGGGTTCACGAGAGATTTTGGGTGTATAGGTATCGGTTAGAAGATGATCAAAATCATACTCATGAGACATTTTTGTTTTCCTATAAGAAAATTTTTATGAAAAATTAGAATTGAGAGAAATTGCTTTAAAGACATGTGCCTAGTGTGTGCCTATATGCAAACTATGTGTAGGTGTGGTAATCTCGACTCTAGAATTAAAACTAATGAGATTACCCAAACGCTCCTAACTTCACTTTAGCTCAAGTGAATTTATCGATAAATACATCTTAGTTATGTAATTTGATTACAATTTGTGAGATCATGTATGCATGAGAAAAAGTTTTTAATTTGTATCAACAATGCACGAAAAATGTTTCATGATCTCAGTTTCGTGAAAGTTTTCGAAAACAATGGAATTGGGGTGTTTGGCGACTTCAATGTTTTGGCGCCAAAAGTTTTAAGTTTGAAAGATGTTAATGTTAAAGACTCTTAATGCAATAGCCATTATCCTAAACATGATTCCTCTTAAATCTAATTGCTTAAAAGCAAAAGTTTGGACTAAAATATATGGGTTTGTGCAAATCCTAAGTTAAGGGGAATCATGAAAGTAATTCATTGTCTAATCTTAGTCCTAATTTCATAAAGACTCACTTAAAATTGAAAAACCCCAATTCAATTTTTATGCATGAACAAACCCTAGATTCAAAATTTAAAGAAAATTAAAGTCAAATGACTTACAATTCATGTTGAAGATGTAAAATTAGTAGGTAATCTTGAGAATCAATGCCTTGATTATGATCTTTAAGGGGTGTAATTGAATTTTGGGTTGTGAGGTTTGGTTTTGACAGTAATGGAGGAAGTTAGGAAAGTTGAAAGGTGAATAGTGTGGGAAGAGAGGACTGAAATACGGGCATTGTCAGATACACGGTTCCACGGTATCGTTAAATTTAACGGTGCCGTGCCACTTTAGTGGAGTCGTGATCTGCAGGGATGAATTTTTGTCCCATTTTGATTTTTGACGAATAAGTCTCGCTGTTTTAGTGAGACTTTTTGACACAAGGAAAGATTTTATACCTAATAAATTCTTTTGACGTGGAGAACCTAGACTAGACGAAAGAGGATGACTTCAAAGAGTCATGAGATGAGACGCACGAGATAACTTCAATATTTCTCGTGAAATATTTAAGTAGTCATGAGGGGGATACACGAGATGACTTTAATAGTCATGAGATTTATGGAATATGTTCCATCATTCCTAGACCTAGACGAAGGTAGTTGAAGGATTCTCGTTTGAGAGGTTTGGTTAGAATGTCGGCGATATTGTCTTGAGAAGCAACTTTCTCAATAGAAATGTTTCCTTTCTAAACATTATCACGAAGGAAGTGGTGACGAATTTCGATGTGTTTAGTACAGGAGTGTTGAACGGGGTATTTGCTGAAGTCAATAGCACCTTTATTATCGCACATAATGGGAATGTCATCTAGATGGATGTCATAGTCATTGAGGGCTTGTTTCATCCATAGTGCTTGTTGACATGCCTTTCCGGCGCTTACATATTCGGCTTCGGTCGTGGAGATAGCAAGAGCCGTTTGTTTCTTGGAGAACCAAGAAGTTAGACAACAACCCATGAAGGTACAAACACCACTCGTGCTTTTTCGAGCACATAATCTCCCGCATGATCAAAGTCGGCATAGACAACAGTTTCTACACCGGTCCCCTTGGGATAGAATAATCCCAAGTGTATAGTGCCTTTAATGTATCGGAAGATACGCTTAACCGCTTCAAGGTGAGAGGTTTTGGGATCCTCTTGGAAGCGAGCACAAAGGCAGACACTAAACATGATGTCGGGCCTACTTGCCGTGAGGTATAATAAACTTCCTATCATACCTCTATACTTAGTACTATCCACGGACTCACCTTCTTCATCTTTCGTGAGTTTAATTTCCGTGGACATGGGAGTTTTCATGGGCTTAGACTCATCACACAGTTCTGGACAAGTTGAGCCAAATATAATGTCGTTGACATATAATTGAACAATGATGAGATGTGAATCACGTTTCTTCGTGAAAAGTGTGTTGTCAACCACTCCCATGGTATATTCATGTTCAATCAAGAATGCCTTTAGTCTATCGTACCAAGCTTTAGGAGCTTGTTTGAGACCATAAAGAGCTTTCTTGAGTTTATAAACATGATTCGGTTTCTCGAAATCAACGAATCCCGGAGGTTGTGCAACATATACCTCCTTGTTGATATAACCATTTAGGAATGCATTTTTCACATCCATTTGGTATAACTTAAAGTCTAAGGCGCAAGCATAGGCAAGGAGTATTCTAATAGACTCTAATCTAGCTACGGGTGCATAGGTTTCATCGTAATCTATTCCTTCTTGTTGGTTATAGCCTTGTGCTGCCAACCTTGCCTTATTCCTAGTTACGACGCCATTTTCGTTGAGTTTATTCCTAAACACCCACTTAGTTCCTATGATGGTTTGATTCTTAGGTGGAGGTACTAAATCCCAAACTTGGTTTGCGGTGAATTGATTAAGCTCCTCTTGCATGGCAACTACCCAGCTTTCATCCTTAATCGCTTCACCGACATTCTTAGGTCTTAACGTTCCGACTTCTTAGGTTCTACGCTTGTAAAGAAATTACCTAAGATTAAGTTTGATAAACACTTTTGTGACGCTTGTAAAGTTGGAAAACAAGCTCATTCTAGTCATAAAGCTAAGAACTATGTGACTTGGTTTAGGACTTGAATTATTTTTCAGACTTGACTCACTTCTGTCTCCAGCATCAGACGGTACCACATACCATTAAATTTAATGGTACCGTCTGTACCTTTAGTGGTGCCATCCAATGTTTCGACAGAACTTGTGGGTTTGACAAATTTTACTTGTTTCGTTTTATTTGTCAAAGCGTTATTTGGGTCAAATCCTAAGCCCACTTCGGTATGTTGACCATTCCTAACGTTTTCAAGTATGTCATTAAGTGTCTTTGTACCTTTTTCAAACTTAATTATTCTCAAAGCATTTTCTTTGAGTTTCTCATTCTCTACTTGAAGACTTAAGCATGACTTACATCCTACATCTACTTCTTTATTTTTCTCAAGTCTTTTAACTTGATCCTTTAGTTCTAAGACTTGCACTTCTAGTTCATGCAATTTTAATTTTAGTGTTTTGTTTCTACCTAAATTTTTTGAACTTACTTCACATAGTTTGTTATATTCATCATATAGTATGTTATCATCTATTGACGAATTATCATTACTATAATAAGAAGAGTTGGAATGTACCTCATTAGAAGCTTGAGCCATAAGACATGTTTCGTCCTTGGGCTTCTCCTCTTCTTCTTCACCGCTATCACTCCAAGAGCCTCCTATGAAAGCTCTTTGGTTGTTGGTTTTCGGTGGTTTGGGACACTCTCCTATGAGATGATTAGGATCTCCGCATCTAAAGCATTTCTATTGGGAATTCTGCTAAGTAAGAATTCTGCTGAAAAATGTTGCTGATGGATTCTGCTGAAGAGATGGATTTTGCTGAAGAAGTGATTATGCGGAAGTAGAGATTCCGCGCATTATGTTTCTGCTGAATAAGTGTTTCCGCGTATTTTGTTATTAGTTAGGATATGCATGAGTTTTATTAGGAAATTATAATGCATATCTTCTATTAGTTTTTAGAATATACGTTTCTTGTGAAACGGTTTAGGGTTCCTTGTCTATAAAAGGAACACATTATTATGTATTATGTACGAGTTTTGAAAAACAAGTTTTAGTATTAATAAAAGATCCATAGAGGATCAAAGCGTTCTTAGTAATCGGTGTTCTTACTTGTGTTTGATTTCCGCTTTAGAATACAAGTAATAGAGACTTTTTATTAGTGTGTTTATGATTACATAGACATTACTAATGATCCACGAGCGCTCAAAGATCTATCAAGGTCTTAGGTTCAACAAGTGGTATCAGAGCCTCGAGAGAGTCTCTGTGATACTAAGAACATCCTTTCTATTACACCCTCTCAAACAAAACAACCAAAACAATGCCTGGATCAGACGATGGATCAGAAGTTAACAACAACCAAAACACCACATCTATGCAACAACTCACTCTCTCCAACAGCAATGCAAAGTTCCCATACCTCAAGAAGGAAGAGTATGAATTGTGGGCTATGAAGATGCAGAACTGGATCACTAATATTGATTGGAATTTTTGGGAAATTGTCAAAAAGGGAAATAGTTTGAAGAAGCACATCAAAGATGCTGATGGTAGACTTACCATTGTTGATCCTAAAACTGCTGAAGAGATTCTTGTTGTACAGAGAGAGAATAAAGTTAGAACTATTCTCCTTCAGGCTATTCCAGATGATCACATTGGTGACTTTCACTACATGGAGGATGCTAAGGACATCTGGATGGCCATCAAGGCTAGGTTTGGTGGGAACGATGAGTCAAAGAGGATGAGGAAATCAATGCTGAAACAGCAGTTTCAAGAATTCCAAGTCTCTGAGGAAGAAGGTATCCACAAGGTGTATGACAGGTTCCATAGGATTTTGAGTCAATTGAATCAGCTGAAGGCCAGGCCAGACAATGAGGATTGCAATGCAAAGTTCTTGCTATCTTTACCTCCATCTTGGCTGCAAGTGAGCATTGCACTCAAAGCTAAAGGTGGACTGGATATGCTATCTTTTGATGATCTCTACAACAAGCTTAAAACTCTTGAGCCCGATGTCAGAAGTCCTATTCGTTCATCCACTCCCACTTACTCAGCTTTTGTTAGCACCACCTCCAATAAGATGACCCAAGCTTCAAGCCCAAGCTCCTTAGCATCATCTTCCTACACCAACACCAGATCAAATTCACAACCACATTCCAGTGGTGTATTGGAAGATGTACTTCACTCTTTCGTTGCTGATTATGAAAATCAGCAGCAACTTGCTTTTGAGGATTTTGAACAGGTGGATCCTCTGGATTTGGAAGAGATGAACTTGAAGTGGCAGGTGGCCATGCTCACTCTGAACATCAAAAGGTTTGAAAATAAGTCAGGGAGAAAGTTTGGTATCCAGGGAAGAGATCCAGCTAGATTTGACAGGAGGAAGATCAAATGCTATACATGTGGTCAGATGGGTCACTTCTCAAGAGAGTGCAAGGATAGGAAGACTGGTGATGAGGTTAGGTATTCTACCTATCAGCAGAATCAGGTGAAAGATGGATCTTCCAAGGCTTTGGTCACTCTGGATGATCATGTCAACTGGAAGGCGCATGAGCCTGATAATGATGAAGCTTCTGGTCCTGAGTTGAGTGGATTGCTGGCCAGCTGTACTACAGAGGATCAGCATGATCAAGTTGCCTTTATGGGCATCTCTCAGGTACCAAATTGTGTTTTTGGTTGTAGTGAAAGATATAATGAACTTAAGGAGGCTTATGATGAATTGAAACCTAAATATAATGAATGTTATGTAGAAGTTGAGGCTTACAAACAGGCTTTAAAAACTTTAGAAAGACAAAAAATTTGGTTTCAAAAGAATCAGCTTGCTTATGATGAAAAGATAAGGGTGTTAGAAAGTGATTTAGAATGTACTAGAATTGATTTAAAGCGTACTGAGAAAAAAAAAAGCTAATATAGATTCAGAAAACCAAGTGCTGAAAGAGAAGCTTGATAAAGAAGTAGCTTTACATAAAAATTGGTTAATTTCAGGAGATAATTTAGCTAGCTGTCTTTATGGTAGTCAAGCTGTAAACTCTAGTATAGGTTTAGGTTTTAAAAAATATGTTGGTTTAGAGGCTAGGAATGATATGGGTAAATCTACACCAGCAGGCCTAGCAAGTTTTGTTAAAGAAGGAAAATTACATGATGTACCTGGACCTATTAGAGGAGAACACATGCCCACTACCAACACCACAGACTTTGAAGGATCACACCATCTTTATGGCAAAAAGTCAAGTGACTTGCCAGACCCTGATTCTAATTCTACTGACTTTGTCTCTTGTTCTGACAGTGACAAGTCCTCTGACCAAGGGTCTACTACCTATACTAGTTGTGATTCAAGTGAAAAGTCAGACCTTCCCAAGACCTCACCCAAGCCTACACCCAAGACTCCCTACAAGTCTGTTAGAGTTGCTGCTGAGGAATCACATTCCAAGACAGTTTCCTCTGAAGACTTGTCATTTAATTCTTTGCAAAACAATGTTTTTAATTCTGTCAAAAACAATTCTGTTAATGTTAGTGGTTTGAATAATTGTGCATGTAATGGAACATCTTTCACTTTTAATAAATCTTCTAAAAAGAAGAAATGTTTTGTTTGTGGAAGTAAATTTTATTTGATTAAGGATTGTAATTTTCATGAGCAAAGAATGGGTGTATGTGCTGGTCAAAATAAACCTAGACCAATGTGGAAAAATGTTAATGACATACCACCATATATTCCACAAGCAACTCATAAGACCAGCAATAATGCTGATAGACATTTTCCATCTACTTGGAGAAGATCTGTTGCTAGACCATATGTGAGACCAACTAGTTCATATTTTCATAATGGTCTTTAGCCTGGATGCTTTGACTCAATGTATGTGGGTAGGGGATATTGGGATACTGCTGTGAAGCCCTCAGCAGATTGTTCTTGGACTAAAAAGGGACCGTATTTTCAAAGAAGGCCCAAGAACAATGGTGGATCTTATACATCTACATGGCCTACATCTAATGATCCACAAGGCAGGCTCAAGTCAGTAATGACTTGAGTCTCCAAAGTGTACTTATATTTTGTATATATTTTTGTTGTTGTTGTAGGATCATCCTCTGAAAAGTAAAGAAGTAGGCATAGTAGATATTGGTTGTTCCAGGAGTATGTCAGGAAACATTGAGATGATGCATGATTTTGTACCCATTGAAGGAGGAGGCAATGTGACTTTTGGAGGAGGAGATGGTAGAATCACTGGGAAAGGAACCATCAGAACACCTAATTTGGACTTTGAGAATGTGTATTATGTGAAGGAACTGCAACATTTCAACTTGTTCTCAGTATCACAAATTTGTGACACCAAGAACAAAGTATTCTTCTCTAAGGATGAATGTCTTGTGCTCTCTAAAGACTTCAAACTTCCAGAAGATACAACAATTCTGCTGAGAGTTCCCAGAAGCTACAATTTATACACATTCAATTTGAATGATGTCCAACCTGAAGGTGACCTAACATGTTTGGTGGCTAAAGCATCCCTGGATGAGTCTACAAAATGGCATAGAAGGATGGCTCATGTGAATTTCAAGATCATTAACAAGCTTTCTAAACTTGGTCTAGTTCATGGACTTCCTTCCAAAGTCTTCACCAATGAGCACAATTGTGTTGCCTACAACAAAGGAAAGCAACACAGAGCCTCATACAAAGCCATTACAGCTGTGAGCACTATCTCAGAACCTCTTCAGTTGCTGCATATGGATCTCTTTGGTCCAACTCAAATCAGAAGTATTGATCATAAGTACTTCTGCCTGGTAATCACTGATGACTATAGCAGGTTTTGTTGGGTATTCTTTTTGAAAACTAAAGATGAAACATCTCCAATTTTAAAAGAATTCATTACCCTTGTTGAAAACCAGCTAAACAAAAAGGTTAAAGGTATTAGGTGTGATAATGGGACAGAGTTCAAAAATGTTGTTTTAATAGACCTCTGTCAGTCTAAAGGGATAAAAAGGGACTATAGCAATCCAAAAACCCCACAGCAAAATGGGGTTGCTGAAAGAAAGAATAGGACCTTAATAGAGGCAGCAAGATCCATGCTTGCAGACTCTAAATTACCCACTATGTTCTGGACTGAAGCAGTAAGCATTGCTTGTTATGTTTTGAACAGGGTATCCATCACTAGACCTCATTTCAAGACACCTTATGAACTTCTCACTGGGAAAGTTCCTGATATTCATTATCTCAAACCTTTTGGATGTCAAGTGACCATTTTGAACACTAGTGATCCACTGGGAAAGTTTGATGAGAAAGCTGATGAGGGGTATATTGTGGGATATTCAGCTCATAGTAAGGCTTATAGGGTATATAATTTAAATGCTAAAAAGATTGAGGAGACCCTTAACCTGAGATACCTAAAAGACAAGCCTAATGTTCAGGGGCAAGGTTATGCTTGGTATTTTGACCTGGATTACTTAACTGATTACTTGGGCTATACTAGATATGTTGCTAACCAATCTGCAGGTTCTCAAGAGTCTCCCACTAACAATGCAGGTACCCTGGACGATGACTCAGATAGTGAGTCTGAGCATGATGAACAAACAATTGTTGTACCTTCTTTTTCTCCTAACCATTTTGCAGGTGACAGCTCTAAAGAAACTTCTGATGAGATTGAAGATGAGTCACACTATGCAGAGGACCTTGCTAGACTCAAGAAGCAAGAGCATGCAGCCACTCAAGAAGCTGTAAGGCTTGGTGTGGAGTCAGCACAAGCAGTCAATGGAAACCAGGATTCTGCTGACAGTTCTCCTGTTTCTCCTGTCATCATCAAATCTGCTGACAGTCCTACTGCAAATACTCCCATTTCTACTAGTGTGTCCACAGACTTCGAAGAACCATATACACGATTTCCAAGTCCTTCAGACCTTGGTAATCACCAACCCAAAGCTGGCATCTTCACCTCATCTTCCTATGACAGTGATTTTGGACCAACTGTGAACAATCTTGACACCACAATTGATGTCAACCCCACTGCTACAAAAAGGATCAACATTGCTCATCCTCAATCCAATATTCTTGGTGATCCACAAGCACCTGTTAGAACTAGAAGTACTGTGAAAAGTTCTAAGTATGGTCAAGTTGCTTTTCTTTCCTATGTCTCCAATCAGCAAAGGGACAATCACACAGACTTTAAGCATTGTCTGTTTGCCTGTTTTCTTTCTCAAGTGGAACCAACCAGTGTCACTCAAGCTCTTGAAGACTCAAGTTGGATTGAAGCAATGCAAGATGAGATGCAACAATTCAAGAATCAGCAGGTTTGGATACTAGTACCACTACCTGAAGGGAAGATTGCAATTGGGACGAAATGGATTTTGAAGAATAAAAGAGATGCAAGGGGTATTGTGGTCAAAAACAAAGCAAGATTGGTGGCTCAGGGGTTCAGACAAGAGGAAGGAATTGATTATGATGAAGTCTTTGCTCCAGTAGCTAGAGTTGAGGCAATTAGAATCTTCTTGGCCTATGCATCTTATATGGGTTTCATGGTATATCAGATGGATGTGAAAGGTGCTTTTCTGTATGGTGAAATTGAAGAGGAGGTATATGTCACTCAAACCAAAGGTTTTGAAGACCAAGATAATTCAAAGCATGTTTACAAGGTTGTAAAAGCTCTCTATGGACTACATCAGGCACCAAGAGCTTGGTATGCTAGGCTTTCTGCATTTCTGCTGAAGCATGGTTACAGAAGAGGTGCCATTGACAAAACACTCTTCATAAAGAAGAATTCCAGAGACATCATTCTTGTGCAAGTTTATGTGGATGACATTATCTTTGGCTCCACTAAAGAAGCTTGTGTAGGATCGAGTACTTCAAGCTTTGATTGAGCTTGGTTAAACGAGAACCTCTAGGTGTAAGACTTGTGTTTATGCGGAAACTAAACAACAAGAATATTAAAGAAGAAAAGACAATGATCCTCTATGGATCAGACTATGAACTAAGAATTATGTTATTGAATATTGTAATCGATAAAGGTACATTGAACTCATGGACGGGATGTTTCTTTTATAATGATAAGAAACCCTAACCCTAACCCGTCTTACAAGAAAACGTGTGAAGAGATAAACATGATCTCTTCTAAAAATAAATCTAACAACCTTACTAAACATACGGATAACAAACAATAATATCCGCAACAATAAACACTATCGGCAGAAACGAAAATAAACTATCAGCAGGAACCAACCGCAACCTGCAAGATTCCAATGTGATAGAGCTTTAACTTCTCAGGCTTGAGGATTGCGATTTAGCAGCAGCAATAATTAGTAACCAGCAGCAACATCTATAACCTGCAAGATTCCAACATCTATAACGTCCAGCAGCAACTTCGATAGTTCAGCAGCAATAGGACTTCATCTTCAAAATATGTAAACTGGTCACCATGACATTCACTTGAGCTTGGATGCTACTATGACAATATGTACATCAAATCACTTAAGTTTCATACTATTCTCATCACATCCAGGTGTGTTAACTCCTGTGAGAGGTGAATCATTGAAAATTAATGGATTTGATGTCTCTTAACCAATAGCCATCACTACTGGAGTAGCCAATGTTTAGGTGTGTTAGACCATGGTACATTGATAACCATCTGATTTATTAGCAAATCAGCAACTATAAACGGATTTGACTTGTCTTTACCTGTAGCCGTTTGCTCAGGACTAGTCAATTCTTAGGTTACAGCAAACCTTGGTGAATTGAATACCAAATATGAATACCAAGTGTCTTTACCACAAACCATACTTTTGTGGACTAGCCAATTCTTTGGATCCCATAAAGGGTAACATCCATGGTGAATTGAGAACCATTTTCAACTCTCAGAACTAAATCATGGGTGAGTTGAAGTACCCTATAGCTTTGAGCAAGCTATTACAGCTATCAACGGATTTGATAATCACACCAGAGCCGTACCCTCATGGTGAACCAACTCTTTCTTGTCTGCAAGACATGGTAAGTTGAATACCATTTAAGGTGAAGGTGTAAACACCAACATTGTACCTGCAAGGTGTTGCTCAAAAGCATTTTTTTTTTTTTTTTTGAACTAAGAAAAAGAAATCAGAAACAAACCAAAAGAAAAGAAAGAAAATAAGAAAAGAAACCAAAAGAAAGAAAGATAGAAAGATATACAACAACAACAACAAACCTCCTCAAGTAGATGAACCTTTAGCTGCAAGTTGATCTTTGATGAATTTGACCAACTGTTCAGCTGTGGTTAAATCATTTCCAATAGTATGCTTGGGAACTCAGACCTTCTGTGTGAGCATTCTCTTCATAAGTCCCTCAGATAAAGGATAAGTGACATCAACAAACATAGACAAAATCTTGCCAGAGATGAGCTCCACTACATGAACATTGGAAGAAGGATATAGCCTCCAAGAAAATACTCTCCAGGATGATTGATTACCCCACACCAATTTAGCCTTTTCACCTTCCAATGAATTCATTAAAACTTGTAAATCTCCCCAAAGCATTAGGCCTATCCCAGTAGGAGTATGAGTTTGATAGTGATTATCCACTATCTTATAAAGATTCTCCAAATCTTTCCTCTCTACCTTATTCAAGAGCTCCCTCAGAAAGGTAAAGAATTTGACTGTCCCATTAAGGGAAAACCAAACATTGACTTCACCTTCAGAAGTAGACCTAATCTCCCAGTGAGCAATATGACCCCAAGAATGAATGGAATCACCTTCTGAATCACTATCTGAGTCAACCCTAACCAAATCTTGATCATCCACTTCAGAAATATCCCTAGAAGAAGGGTGGTGAGAGTGACTCTTCTGCCTTGTCCTTAGACCATATTGCAGGATAGGAACTGAGGAAGATGGTTCAGCAGAAACAGAGACATGAGCAGCAGGAATACCATCAGAAATAGGACCTTCTTGTGGCGCCGCAGATGCATCTACATAAGGAGTTGGTGAAATCAATGTGGTATCCTGAGAACCATCAGTAGGAATAAAGGAAGATGCACCAGACAATGTCTCTCCAGACTTTATTTTCTTTGCAACATCATACTCTAAAGATGAAGGCTCTCTTTTCTTGCTTTGTTGAATAGCTGTCTGGACTGAAGAATTTATCCTTGCATAGGTATCAAGGAACAACTTTTGGATTGCAGCATCAGTCCAACCTTTGAAGTCACTGAGCTTGTAGTTAGCTTGATTCTTCAGATAGACCTTCATAAAATTGACATTATCTTTGTTTGTAGGCATCTTATATCCTGACTTTTGCCTTTCACTGATCCTATGCATCAAGTCATTCCAAGTGGCTGCTCTATGAGTCTTTAAGATAAATGCCTTGAGCTGATCTGACCTTTCATCCATATCCAACTCTGAATCTTGAAGAATCATAAACCCATGAGCTCTAATAATCATATCAGAAGCCAACAAGTATTCAACTTGCTCACTGAACTCTTCTGAAGTAGGATCTTCTGATCTTGTGTTATTCATAATCCCAGCTATATTCCTCTCATCTACAGACATTTTCTTTGCAAGCTCCTCAACTTGAGCAACCTGAGCTAGTCTAGCTTGTGCATCAGCAATTTCCTGTGCGTGGATCTGTCTAGCAATCTCATCATCATGTTGAGTTGCTTCAGGAGGAATGGTGTCACTACCAGCAGCAATGAATGGACTACCAACAGTATTACCAGGAACCTTAGACTCAGAAGAAACACTACCAACTTCAGCAGGAACACCAGAGACATCAGTAGCAATGGTCCTTGTTCCAGTGAAGGCCTGAGTAGTGTGCTCAGAAGAGGTAGGCACTTCAGTATGAGCACTATCAAGAGAAACAGAAGCCAACACATTAAGCCCATCAAATGACATATCATCCTGATCTTCCTCAGACTCAGAAAGTACAACCCTTCTTTTCTTCTGAGGATGTTGAGCTTCCAAAGAGCTGATTCTATCATTGAGCTCTTGGATAGTTCTACTGAAAGTTTCCTTAGAATCCCTGAGCTCCTTTTCCAAATTCTCTACCTTCTCACTAAAACTCCTTTTAGTCTCTGTAAGCTCTGACTCCAATGCGGCAATTTTCTGCATAGACCTGTCAAGTAACTGGGATAAAGAAGTGAGATCAGCAGCATCCTCAGCTCCACCAGCAGGAATACCTGAGGTGTTAGGAGCTTCATTGGATCTAGGTGGAGATACATGAAATTCTTCCCCTACCTGGGTGTCTTCACTAAAAGTCTGCCTAGAAGGACTAGGAGTTGAAAGCCTTGAAGAAGAAGGCAAGTCCACAAAAGGTGTTGGCTGGACAACAGGTGTGACAACTTTGGTGGTCTGGACACTGGGCTCATCAGGGACATTAGTCTCAGGTCTAGGTGTGGCTGGTCTAGGTGATGGTGGTAATGGGTCATCAGTAGCAACAGATGCAGATGCATCAGCAGCAACTGAAGTCCCTTCACCAGCAGCATTGGACGCACTATCATCAACTGAATTGGGTGATGGTGGGACACTGACATTGTCAGCAGGATCTGGGTTGTCAGCAGGATTGGCATTTTGTAACATGGCAGGTAATAATGGTAAATGTTGGCCTGCAAAATTCATTTTCATCAGAGCAAACATTTTGGGAGTCATCCGATTAACTATCTTAGGGGATGGGTTAATGGTCTGAATACCTAAGATAATTTGAAGAAATCTAGGGTACATTAAAAATCTGTTTTTATCACCAGAGATATTTTCAATCATCCCATCAAAAATATATTTGGCCCAATTAAATATCCTACCCTGAGATAGACAAACAAGACCAGACGCAATGGGACTTGGACATTGGTCCCAACCACCTGTCTTAACAATCATACACTGGAGTAAAGTATGAACCAGAAATCTCCATTGAGGAGACAACTTATTTTTAAAGAATGTACAACTACCAGTGACAGGATAACCTATAGCAGCCATACCATCATTGATTTCTTGCCTGGAAAGATCATATTCCCCATTCTCCTCAGGAAATCGAAGCTGTACCCGAATCAATCCCTCTGTAATGATGACTTCATGTTCATCAATGGTGGCAACGATGTCATCCTCCCTTCCCACAATGTGTCTAACCTTAGCTGTTGCCCAAAACTGCTTAATCAACGAATCATACACCGTCACTGGACAATAAGTGAGTGCATAGCGAATGGATGACCCACGAAGAAATGCTAACACCTCATCATAACCATCACTTCTAGAAGACGACTCTAAGTATGCAACCTTGTTATGATCATCCTTGTAGCGAAGTGTTGTCATTGTGTTGGATGAATGATCTAGGGTTTGAAATGAGAAAATTAGGGTTTGATAGGATTTTTGAGAAATTGAGATGAGAGAAGTGCAATTTTTAGGTTGGGTTGCCAAATATATCAATTTAAATCGCTGCAATTCCGCGCACGTAACATTGACCAATTGACTAAACAAACTTCCTCAAATAGAACATAGTCGGTAGGAACCATTAGTCATACGATAGCAATACTTGGTCAATCGGCAGCAATAAAGTGGTTTGACCAATCGGCAGCAATGAGGTGGTTTGACCAAAGTCAACCTTCCGAATCCAGTCATTAGGAATAAACCTCCAGAATTAAATCTCAATACCAACCAACAATAAATTCGCACTAATCTCCATCTCATTATATAAGCCTCAAATCAAATAATTTCATTATCACAAACCTAACCAAAAAATCTTCAAATCAAGCAAAATCATGAGTTCATCCAAAAATCCAATCATCGAAATCTCATCAGATTCTTCCTCCTCCAATGATTCAGGGTGGGAAAATTACTTTCCCCAAACTGCATCATCTTCTCAGAACAAAGGTAAGGCAAAGGTTGAGGAGGATTTATCTGATCCTCTTCCATCTACTCCGTCGTCATTTGAGTACACTAGCTCTGATGATGAAGGATCATCAGAGTTGAAGTCCTTGACTTATTGTCAGGGTGAATAGGAGACATATCCTCCCAATTTTCCCATAACAGATAAGCTAAGAGAAGAGATGAAGAGAACTGTGGCTCTGCTTACTGAAGAGATGGAAAGGACAACTGCTACCTTCTATAAAGTACCGGTACCAAAAGGTAATGCAGATCTTCGTGAAGACTCTAGTCGTGAAAAACCTAACCCTCGAAGTCGAGACAATCGAAAACGTGAAAGCCAAGATCCAAGACAAAGAAAGCATCCTATCAGACCAACTCCTCAGCCAACCCAGTCAACTCCACAATCAAGCCAACCAACTGCAAGGTCACGCCCCAGAACACATCAGAGGCAAACTACCCCAAACTCTTCAACTCCAGCCCCTGAACCAAGACAGCCACTCCCAGTGGTGTTGGCACTTCCAGCCCCCCATGTGTATGAAGAAATTAGTCGTCAGAGGGGTAGGAGGTTCATGCCTGATTATATGGGTAAGGGAAAAGGGAAGATGGAATAGGTGACAGGGTTTAGGTCGAGAGATGTTTGTAGGTTGGTATGATGTATGAATGATGTTGATAGGTAGCTTTTGTGATTTGTAACTGAATGTACTCATCTTAATCATGATGAATGGAAATTACTGTCTTAAGTTTTAATTCCAAGCATTGAAAGATTGAAAGCTGCAAAACAAAGTTAGCTAACAAAAGACACTAAAAACCTGCAAAACAAAATTAGAGAAACACAAAACATAAAACATAAATGAATGAAAAACAAGACAAAATTACAAGCATTAGCCTCCCCTTAGGCTAATGCCTCCCCTCAAAACCAGCAAACAAGAATACAACAACATGATCAGACAAACAGGACAATCACCAAGAAAACCATGGAGAGTAAGCCATTCCCCCTCCAAAGATTGGATTATAATAGGCAGGCCTGAAATCCCTCTGAAAATATGAAGAGGTACCAGCAGGAATGGTTCCCTGAATATCAGCAGGAACAGACGTACCTGCAGGAACAGGTCTATCAGCAGGAAAGGGAGCCCTGTAAGAGTTCATTCCTGCTGCTTGTGGAACATATGGTGGTATTTGTTTAACATTTTTCCACAATGATCTGGTCTGTTGTTGCCCACCATTCATATTCATTCTTTTCTCATGATAATCACAATCTTTAATGAGATGATATTGACTACCACACACAAAACATGACTTCTTCCTAACAGCCTTGTTCTTACTATAACTTTTCTTAACATAGACAACATTATCACTAGTGGAACTAGAGACACATTTTTTTTAACAGAGTTAATTGAGCCGTTGTCTGAAAAGGCTGATTTAGAAGCAGATTTATCATTAGTTGTACTTGAGGACTCATGATATTTGGGTGTGGATGACTCTTCACTTGAATCGCATGACACAAAGTCTTTAGACTCTGCTTCTGAGGACTTGTCACTTGTGGAACAAGAGACACAATCATTAGGTTCAGGTAAATCTCTGGACTTTTTACCATAAACCATTTGTGACTCATCTGAGTCAATGTCAGAGAGAGAGTGGACAGGGGTAGGCATAAAAACTCCTCTAATAGGTGGAGGAACAAGCATTCATTCCTCCTTCTTTTACAAACTTTATAGGAATTTTATAGTCAACAGGTTCAGGGTCAAACACACTATACTCATTAGGGTCATAGACTTGATCTTGCCCTATGTAGTCACCGAACCCTAAGCCACGTTTAGTTTTTACAGACATTGAACTATCAACTAACCTGAATAGGTTTTTAGATGAGTCTTTCCATTTATTAAACCTAGCCAAGGAGTTGTCTAGCTTAGACTGCAAATCCTGATTTTCTAACATGACCTTAGTATTTTGAGATTCAGAATATTTAAGTTCATTAGCAGTATTTATTAAATCTCTCTGTAAAACCTTAATCTTTTCCTCATAAGCTAACTGATTCTTTTGGAACCAAACCTTTTGTTTTTCTAAGGTTTTAACCGCATTATCATAAGCTTGAACCTTAATAAAGTATTCATTATACTTAGATTTCATGTCATCATATTCTTTACTAAGAGTTGAGTATAATTCTTGACAAGCAGGATTACATCTTTGTACCTGTGATGGGAATCCCATTAGAGCATATTCTTCCAAATTTTCTTTTGCCTCATAGGATTCATCATTTTCAGTCAGCTTTTCCATAGACTTATTATGAAACAGACTCCTAATCTTCCTTGCGCATATTTCAAATCTATCTCCTGATAGCGACATTGTAAAACGGTTCAAGAGAGATGATTCAACAATGTTTCCTTCTTTATCAGAGATCCTCACCAGGCTCTGATACCACTTGTAGGATCGAGTACTTCAAGCTTTGATTGAGCTTGGTTAAACGAGAACCTCTAGGTGTAAGACTTGTGTTTATGCGGAAACTAAACAACAAGAATATTAAAGAAGAAAAGACAATGATCCTCTATGGATCAGACTATGAACTAAGAATTATGTTATTGAATATTGTAATTGTCAAAGGTACCTTGAACTCATGGACGGGATGTTTCTTTTATAATGATAAGAAACCCTAACCCTAACCCGTCTTACAAGAAAACGTGTGAAGAGATAAACATGATCTCTTCTAAAAATAAATCTAACAACCTTACTAAACATACAGATAACAAACAATAATATCCGCAATAATAAACACTATCGGCAGAAACGAAAATAAACTATCAGCAGGAACCAACCGCAGCAGCAATGAATAACTATCAGTAGGAACCAGCTTCACTATCGACAGCAATGAGAAATTCTTATTTCTCAGAGATCCTAACAGCTTGGTGTAGGGAGTTTGAGGAATTGATGAAGGGAGAGTTTCAGATGAGTGCTATGGAGGAGCTTACTTTCTTTTTGGGTCTACAAGTTAAGCAGAAACCTGATGGTATATTTATCAGTCAGGATAAATATGTGAGAGATATTTTGAAGAAGTTTGATATGGACAATGTCAGAACTGCCACTACACCTTATGAAGCTCCAAAACCAAAGAACAATCTTGAACCAGATCCTGCTGTGAATGTTCACCTATACAGATCCATGATTGGTTCATTGATGTATTTGACAGCTTCAAGGCCTGACATTACATTTGTTGTGAGTGCTTGTTCTAGACATCAGGTCACTCCACTTACTTCCCATTTGAATGCAGTCAAAAAGATCTTCAAGTACCTCAAAGGCCAACCCAACTTATGTCTTTGGTACCCAAAAGAGTCTCCTTTTAAGTTGGAAGCATATAGTGATAGTGATTATGCTGGTGCAAATCTCGAAAGGAGATCCACAACTGGAGGTTGCCAATTTCTTGGAAGAAGATTGATTTCTTGGCAATGCAAGAAACAAACTATTGTTGCTACCTCATCTACTGAAGCAGAGTATGTTGCTGCTGCCAATTGTTGTGGTCAGGTACTTTGGATATAAAATCAATTGCTGGATTATGGGTTTAATTTCATGAACACCACAATCTTTATTGATAATCAAAGTACCATATGCATAGTTAAAAATCCAGTTTTTCATAATAGAACTAAGCATATTGAGATCAGGACACCATTTTATAAGAGATGCATATGAAAAACATTTGATAAAGGTGATTAAGATTCACACAGATGATAATGTGACAGATTTATTGACTAAAGCCTTTGATGGACCTAGGTTTCAACACTTAGTTGTCCATATTGGGATGCTTAACCCTTAACTGCAAAGTTTGAGGGGAGGCATATGCCTTAGGGGAGGATAGTAGTTGTAAAACTTGTAAAGTTTGTAGATTATTGTTTATGTTTTTGTTTGCTAACACTAATCAGCTAATGTTCTTTAAGTTTTGTATGTTTTGGTTTGGCTTGTTTGCTACTTTGTGTCTGTTTTGCAGAAATGCCTATATGTGCAGTTGTTGATTTTATGTTGAAGTTCACAAGTTTGGTTAATTGGGAACATGGTCATGAAAGCTTAAAGTTTGTTTCTACTGAAGAGAAGCACAAGTCATAATCACTGGTACAAGTGAAGATCATTATTTCTACTGAAAAGAAATACTGAAGTAATGTAAAAGTGCTACTCAATGAGATATAAAAGAAGTCTTGTTCATTCATTCAAGAAACAATTTACAGCTTACAATCAACTTCAAATGAAATACAAGACCATCCCTATACAAAATCTACCAAACATATTCTAGCTCCTATCATCTATTACAAAAGCTGGTGGATATGCATGACCAGTACGATGAAGAAGCTGAAGATGAAAATGGAAAGGATGGATTGATGAAAACGATGATGATGCTCAAGAACCTTATTTTATGTCTTTGGTCCCTGGCAACATCACATCACCTTCTACTCCACCTTCCCTTTTCCCTTGCCCTTTCTACTGCTTCCATGGTATGTAGCACCAGATCCTGGAGCAGGAAGACCAATCACCACTTCCCGTGATTTTGGAAGTGAAAGGTTAGACTTCCGTGGCCTTGGTTGGGATCTCTCTGGTGTGGAAGGAGGGATAAATGTTGGATCTTCATCTTCATCCTCAGAAGATTCCTCATCAGAGGTACAAAGAAAAGGAGAGACATATACTCTATTCGTTACTGGGTAGGGGAACAAGGGACGTGAATCAGCAGAAGAATCAGACTCAGCAGGAATGGGGGCTTTGCTTGGTTCCCCCACATCATGTTTCTTCTCACTTGTTTTTTGGTTAATCGGAGTGTCCATGGTTGAGCACTGGGTGGAAAGTAAGTGCTCCAACCATCACTGGATGATGATGATGATGGAGGAGGAGGTTAGATTGATGATTTCTGGTTTGGAAGACATGTTTGTTGTGACTAATTATCGTAATATTGAGAAATTAGGGTTTGATGTTAATTTGGGGGTAATTGATATGTGATTTGGGGTTATTTTATAGGCGAAGTCAAGGGTTGATGGTAATTAATGCGAGTTGGGTGGCACAGTAAAACTCAAGATATTTACCGAAGATATTTTTACACTTGAGTTGATTCTGCTGATTGACTTTCCATCAGCAGATTGACCGTCATTTCGGCTGAAGCGTTAATTTCGAATGTTGGAGTTACTTTACACGTCAGATCCGGTCAACAATTAGTTCCGATATTTTTGACCATGATTGGGTAACTTCTATTTATAACCTACTTCATATAATCTTCGCCCAAAATCAACTGATTCCCTCTTCAATCAATTTAAACCCATCTTTCATTCACTTGATTCATAACCTATCTCTCACAATTTCTTTAATGGAGACACTACAATTGAAGAAGGATCACAACAAAGTTGCTTTTCTGGGAAAAGCAAAGGGACATGAATTGTATGAACCTATGGTGGATTTCTTGAAGCGTTCCAAGATTCATTATGCACTAACACATTCTCCAAATGTGATACATGAATCATTGGTTAGACAATTTTGGGCATCTGCTGCCAAACGTTCTGACACAGAGATAGTAGCTACGATTGATGGAGCAGAGTATGTGGTGACTGAGGCTTTGATTAGGGCAAGATTGCAATTGGATGATGAAGGTGGTGTCTATCACACCAACACTGTAGAGATACTTGCTGGGTTAAGAGCTGCTGGTTATCAAAGTACTGACACAGATATGTGGCACAAGAATAAGTTTTGCCCCATGTGGAGGTTTTTGGTGCACACATTACTTCAGTGTATCAGCAACAAGTCTGGAGGATGGGATCAATTCTCTACCCAATTGGGTTGTGGTATTGTATGTCTTTCACAGGGTTTGACTTATAATTTTTCTAAGTTTATTTTTGATAATATGGTTGAAAATATTCAGAAGAAAAAGCATAAGTTTCTTATGTACCCTAGGTTTCTTCAAATGATTTTAGGCATAACAACCCAAGACAGAGTCTATTGTCCCATAGGAGCACTTAGTGCTAAATTGTTTGCTTCTATGAAAACTCATTATGTTGGGGCACATCACCCTCTGCTACCAGCTATGTTGCCACATGGTAATGATGATGCAGGTGGGGGTAATGCTGCTGGTACTACACCCTCTCCAAATGTTGCTGATGATGGTAATCCATCATCTTCTAGTGTTGCTGCTGATGGTAATACATCAGTTGCCATTGATGAGGGCCCTTTCATGACTGCTGAAGCATCTAATGTTTCTCCTGACCAACCTACACCTTCACCTTTACCTGTTTCACCTAGTCCTAGTCCAACACCAACTCATGTTGCTCCTGATGAGCTTGTTCCTGAGGTTGAGGAGACAATTCAGTCTCTTGGTACCCAAGTACCTTCACCTCTTGAACCTGAGATTACTAGACTGTCCACACCTAGTCCTGTTAGAGAGCCAATTGATGAAAGCTCTCCTACTTTTGATCATATACATGTTTCTCCTGAAAGGCCCAATGAAGCTCCCATTACCACTGAGCAATCTGCTGGTGGAGCTGAGGACCCTATTACTCTTACTTCTGTATATGATTTGCTCAACAGGAATGTTCAAGCAGTTGACAAGTTAAAGAAGGAGCTTGCAGATACCAAATCCTCACTTGGTGGTGAGATTGTGGTGTTGAAAAAGAGGGTTCAGGAGTTAGAAGATCAACTTGGGCAGAAAAAGAAAAGGAAGTTTGTGTTTGCCTCTGATGAAGAGCAGGAGGATATACAATTGGATCATCTTGAGTTATTGGTTGAAGCTGCTCAGCAGACTCATGCTTCTTCACCCAAAGCTGCTGAATCATCAAAATCAAAAAAGCCTCTCAAGTTCTATAGAAAGAAGAGAAGACAGTATTTGAGCAAGGATTCCACTGAGACTTCTAAGGTGCCAAGTGTGGATGTTGTTCAAGATACAATTGATGGTGATCATCTTAAGGCTGATGAACCAACGGTTGATGTTGCTTCTACTGTTGGCCATTCATCTTCAATTCCAGCACAAACTAATGTTACACCTTCAGAAGTTCCTTCTGTAATATTTGTTGCTAGGAGAACTTTTGTTCTGGATCCTGATGCTGTTGTCTCTCCTACACATGTTGAAGATAGTTCTCGATGTTTCTATACTGATGCTTCTTCTGATGTTCTTATGAGGATATTGACACAGTTCATGATGATTTCTCATGATGATCCTTCTGATGAGCCTGCTACCAATGTTTCTGATATGATTCTCTCTGCCAAGAGGAAAGGAGTGTTGGATGAGGAGGATCTTGGTCCTGACCTTGTGACTGAAAAAGAGAGGATTGGACAAGCAAGAATGCTGAAAGATTATGAAGATCTGATGAAGAGTAAGGCATTGGCACAAAAGCTTGCAGATCAGTTTACTTAAAATTTGCCTCCTGAAAGACAAAGAGAACTGGATGAACAATCAGTTCATTTTACTGATGAGCAGTGGGATTCTTACACTTTACAAGCTGCTTCAAATCCTACTCTTGCTCAAAGAATTTTGGGAGCTGCTTTTAATAGTGAGAACTTTCCTGCACAAATGATGGCTATTGGTCAACAAAAGAAGAAAGCTGCAGCTGAAAAGAGAAAGGCTATTGTTGCACAGAAGGCCAAAACAAAGAGAAAGAAACCACAGACTGAGGCCCAAATGAAGACTTATATGCGAAATGTGGTCTATAACCAATATACTTCTATCTATAACTCTGGTTTGACCAAGAAGCAAGTCTGGGCTTTACCTGAATCTGAATTGACAAGTCTATATAATAGGATTATGAAGAGTGTTAAACTAGCTTCTAATCAATTGAAGAGGATTGCTGCAAGTGTGAATGCTCCAGAAGCTAAAAGACTTAAGACAGTTGAGATTGTTACTTCATTTTCTGGTGAAAGAGAACAGATGAGCACTCATACTGTTTCTGCTGAGAAAACTCCTGAAGTGATACAATCTGCTGAACCTGTTGCTGCACCTTCCATTTCCACTAAGGAAACATCTGAGAGACAACCATCAATGATTGCTGAGAATCCTTCTATTCTTGTTTCTCCTGAAGCTTTATCCAGTGCTGCTGACACATCTATTGAGCCTGATACCATTCCTTCTTCTGCATCTGCTGAACAAGAAGGAGCACATCTTTCCAACTATAATGTCGATATGGTTAGGAGATCTGAACAAGAAGCTGCTAAGTCTAGACAGGCCAGAGATGAGTTAGAAAAATTGTATGAAGAAGGTGGTTCTGTTCCAATTTCCTCTGTTCCTACATTTTCTATTCCTACTGAAGTTGCCTCTGGTGCATCTGAAAAGGTTACTTCTCTTTCTCCTCTCTCTATGGGTATTTATATACCTGGTAGGAGGAAGAAAAGGATGTCTCACAGAAGACACATTGCCATCAGGAGATCAGTAAGATTAGCTAGGAAGCAGACCTCTAGAGTTCATAAGTCTCATAAGGGTAGTTCTTCTAAGCATGTGGACCTACAATCTGCTGATAAAACATTTATCAAAGTGGGTTCTTTTGAAACTTTTCCTGAGGGTTCTTGTAGTGTTTTAATACAATGGACATTGACTGATGGACAGCTTAACACCATATATAGGATTGATAATTCCTATATGCAGTTTACTTTCTTGCAAGAAATACTTCACTTGGTGGATAAGCAAGATTTGATTACTCTCCATTGACTTGTCACAGAGTATTATGCCACTCATACACCACAGGGTGTTGGTTTGTACTTACTGGGAGATCTTCAAGTTCTTTTTGATTCTCAATCTCCAAATGGAATAGGCTACTCAATTTGGAAGAATTCACATAAGTGGAAGGTTGATACTTGGAGATTTTACCCTATTCCAAATGTGCATGTTGTTGAAACAAAGTCTGGGATTAGGGTGTGTATGTTTTCTGATCAGCATTATCCTTTGTCCATTAAACTGATGCAACGTATGCTTAGAAGGAAATTGGAAGTTCATCCTAATCCAGTGGCAAATGATATGACTAATGTTGAACAATTGATTGGGTTAATCAAGTCCAAGCTTCTGCAACACCAAGCTTCTACTTGATTCTGGTATCTTGTATCCTTGTTGTGTGTTTTATTTCCTTTATTTCTTAGTTAAAAAAAAACCATTGTATATTTGTACTAACTTTTCTGCAGGTTTGTTGTATCTCACTCTGTTGATGGTTATCAACTCACCAGATGTGACTTGTGTCCATCAAAGAGTTGGCTAGTCCAAAGGGTACAGCTTTGGTAAAGACACATCAAATCTGTTGATAGTTGTAATGGTTTACTAAAAACCAAAGAGTTTGCAACTCACCCATGCTTCATTGCTGAGGGTTGTATGGTCATCAATTCACCATGGATTAATCCTTATTGGATTCCAAAGAATTGGCTAGCCCACAAGTATATGGCTTGTGGTAAAGGCAGTGGAATACCATATTTGGTTCTCAATTCACCAAAGGTGATTTATTCAACCTAAGAATTGGCTAGTCCTGAGCAAACGGGTACAGGTAAAGACATCTCAAATCCGTTTATAGCTGATGATTTGCTAAAAATCATATGGTTATCAATGTACCATAGTTTTTGAACTTAAACATTTGGCTACTCCAGTAGTAATGGCTATTGGTAAAGAGACATCAAATCCATTATTTTCAATGATTCACCTCTCACAGGAGTTAACACACCTGGATGTGATGAGAATAGTATGAAACTAATCTGTTTTGATGTACACTTTGTCATTTGTTGCTGCAAAGACCTGAAGTTTAAAGTTTTGCCATTCATAGAGATATGGTTCATTTGATTCTCTGCTGCTGATGTTCGAAGTCAATCCTCTTTTTCTGAAGTATTAAAGATCTATCAAGAATCTTGAACTTAACCATGTCAAATTCAATATTAGGGGAGGATTGTTGGGAATTCTGCTAAGTAAGAATTCTACTGAAAAATGCTGTTGATGGATTCTGCTGAAGAGATGGATTCTGCTGAAGAAGTGATTCTGCGGAAGTAGAGATTCCGCGTATTATGTTTCTGTTGAATAAGTGTTTCCGCGTATTTTGTTATTAGTTAGGATATGCATGAGTTTTATTAGGAAATTATAATGCATATCTTCTATTAGTTTTTAGAATATACGTTTCTTGTGAAACGGTTTAGGGTTCCTTGTCTATAAAAGGAACACATTATTATGTATTATGTACGAGTTTTGAAAAACAAGTTTTAGCATTAATAAAAGATCCATAGAGGATCAAAGCGTTCTTAGTAATCGGTGTTCTTACTTGTGTTTGATTTCCGCTTTAGAATACAAGTAATAGAGACTTTCTATTAGTGTGTTTGTGATTACATAGACATTACTAATGATCCACGATCGCTCAAAGATCTATCAAGGTCTTAGGTTCAACAATTTCCTATCACCCGTTCCCTTCTTCTCATCTCGGTTCTTTTGGAATGACCTCTTTTCATCGCGAGGTTGCCTAGGAAATCTACCTTTCCTCCTAAGGAACTTTTTAAAATTTCTAACAGCTAGTGCATACTCTTCATCTTCACTATCGGAACTCGAACATTCCTCATCACTAGACTCCTTCTTGGCTTTCAATGCTAGAGATCTAACTCTCTCGCTTTTGCCTTTAACTATATCGGAGTCTTTCTTGATTATCATCTCATGAACTTTCAAGTTTCCTATTAGGTTATCGAGTGATAATGTCACCAAGTCCTTTGACTCTTCAATGGCGGTGACCTTTACTCTCCATTTAGGATGTAGAGCCCTAAGGAACTTCCTAACATAATTCTTGCTAGAGTAACCTTCATCAAGAGCTTTAAGACTAGTGATAATAGTGTTAAATCTAGCAAAAGCATTATCTATTGATTCATCTTCCGAAATGGAAAATTGTTCATATTGTTGAACAAGAAGATCTATCTTGTTCTCTTTGACTTGATTATTACCTTGGTAAGTGACTAACAAAGTTTTCCAAATATCTTTTGCCGTATTACACATGAAAATTCTTTCAAATTCCTTTTTAGGCAAAGTAGTGTAAATCATCATTTTAGCCTCATTATTTTTGGCTAGTTTTCTTTTAAGTTCATTACTTTGTTTGTCATAAGGAACTATTTCATCTTTTCTAGTTTCCGGATTCTTTTGAATCGGTTGAAAGTCACCCTCGGTAATAACATGCCAAATATCAATGTCTTTTGATTTCACCTATGTTTCGAATCTTGTTTTCCAGTAGATAAAACAATCGGTTTCAAAAAGTGGTGGTCTTTGCATAGATTGCCCTTCTAGATATTTGTCGGAATCCATTGATCGATTCAAGTTTTAAAATACAATTTACTTTAAAAACTTGACTGACGTGGCTTCTGATACCAATTGAGGAAAACTAGAAGGGGGGGTTGAATAGTTTTACCGGCTTTTAAGTTGTCTCAAAAACTTTTACTATTGAAAAACTTGATTCGAATCTTATGTGTGATCAATCAACACCAATATGAACACTATACTACACTATGTAATATAAACACAATATAAGTAAATGAAAGTAAAGAGAAGAGATGGAAAGATCAAACCGGGACAAAAGGATTTATAGTGGTTCGGCTACGAAGCTCTTCTTCGCCCTACTCCACTCCCCGAGTACCATGCTCGATAGTTCAAGCACTATGTCAACAACCTCCCTTTAGGCGG
The DNA here is from genome assembly GCA_021014915.2 of Artemisia tridentata subsp. tridentata. Taxonomy (NCBI): domain Eukaryota; kingdom Viridiplantae; phylum Streptophyta; class Magnoliopsida; order Asterales; family Asteraceae; genus Artemisia; species Artemisia tridentata. The sequence goes on from CP139509.1 coordinate 287,088,849, forward strand.
AGAAAACCGTACACGTCGCTTATCCTATTTCCGAAACTAAGCTAGATGTCGAGTGCTAATCTTAGCTAGCACCAATCTACCACGATCTACCTGATCCTTTCAACTTCACACACTCAACACACAAGACTCAAGAGATCCCCAAGATCTCACAAGATCATAATGATCACCTCTCACTTGACTCAACCTATTCTATCAACTCTTGATCAACTTGATCAACACACTAGCTCAAAAGCTACAAGAGATATTCACTATCTCTATAAGATCACAATGATCTTTCCTCACAAACTCTGAAAAGAAAAATAATCTTGATGTATGCTATAATACAATCAAGAGTGTAACAAATGTTACAAGTGCTTTACTACATACAACACTTTGTATCTACTTGGATACCTTGTGTTCTTCTTTTGCACTTGAAGAGGAATGAAGAGGATCACTTGGATGGATGATTGGATCACTCTTAAACAAAAAAAAACTAAACTATATGATCAAGAAGAGAGGATGTGAAGAGAGTATTAAACTCAGAAAGTTTTGTGTGAAAAAGGATGCCCAAAATCTGTGAAGTGGGCTGGTATTTATAGGCAGAAAAAATCTGGCCGTTATAGGGACACGGCACCACTAAACCACACACGGTACCACTAAATTTAGTGGTACCGTGGTACCGTGCCAGACAAAAACGCTCTTTTTTTTGTCTTTTCTGGTGAAAACTTGTTTGGGGAAGTTTGGAGCTGATTTTGGAGGGAAAAATAGCTATTATGTATTTTGAACTTATTTTTTCATTAAAACATTTCTTAATTATTCAAAAATAATTTGTAAAGTATATTTTTTAAAGAAATGTTTTGTCACATAAAAATGTGATGTTTAAAACACAAATTCACTTCTTTGATCATTTGCCAAGTTGTAAGTTTGTTCTAGAGTGATTTGCGTAGAAACGGAAACTTTCGATTAAAAAGTTGTTTACGTTAATTTTAACGTAACGTGTTTTCACATTTTGTCATCCTCAAAACGTGAAGTTAACGAAAGATAGAAATAACGTTTTTAGAACATTATTTACATCAACACATTCATTAAACATTCAAACACTTTATTAATAAAATTAAACATTACAATACGAAATAAAAAACATTATAATAAAAAAACAACATAAAAAAAATTACGAAAGAAAACTACGAAATGAAAAATACGAAATAAAATACAATAAGTAAATAAATTAAACTAGTCGGGTGTCAAATTAAGTGGGTTAGGATTTGAAGAAGATCCAGCGTTCGGGTTAGGGAAAACATTTACAAAACCATTAAGTTCAAAAAACTTGGATCGTCACGTCCGAACCTTTTTTTTTTTTTTTTTTTTTTTTTTTGCGCGCGAATATGAGTATATGAGTTGTTTTTTTTTGTTGTTGGTGAGAATAGAAGTATAGGGTGTGGGTATTTATAAGTGTTTAAAAAAAAATGTCAACTTTTTTAAAAATCAAACCATTTAAAACGATATATTTTTTTATTTTATTTTTATTTTCCGAAATCCTAAAACCAACCGTTGTAACACTTGAGGGGTGCGTTTGTAAATTCTTCATTGGCCTAACCCACGTTGCAACGTACGTTGCTCTACAAACGTAGAAGCTAACGCCGTGCCAACGTTGATGATCTCGGAGTGGGCATAATGCCATAACGGCGTTGAAAACCTTCCACCTAGGATGACTTTACGTTTCGGCGTTACCACACCCTAGCCACTAAGAAACGATATCTCATTTATACTAACTTCATTTTGAACACTCTATAGCTTGTTGCGAAACTTTTTTAAAAGAGAACACAATCCCACAAATCAATGTTAATACATAACATCTACATATATTAAATAGCGGCGGTTGTAAAAATTCATTTTCACAAAACAATTTTCCAACAAAGTTTAGAACTCACGTCACTTAAATGTTAAAATATAACATCGACATATACCCATGTCAAAGTTCTGTTGACAAGTTTTTTTGTAACAACAGAAAATCTAAAAACATTATCGAAATTTATATATGAAAGTGTTGGGATTTCATATTGAATAAACCATCAATACCAAGAGTACGCAGCGGATGGATCTATGTTTAATGTTATGAAATAAAACACATAATAAATACTAACCTCGAATCTATTGAAAAATAGATAACCACCAATTCTTGATCTTGATCACGAACACTCCAACGGATCTCGTATCACCACGAAACCCTAATCAACTATAGTGAGTTGATCTCTATCGAAAACTCACATTACACGTCTAACAAAAGCGTTAGGATGCTAGTGCTTACTTCACATATACAACCAAACAAACTTGTGTTCTTGTTGTAGCTTTAACACAATCGATTACCAAAGTGGTATACGTTCAATGTATATATATAAAAGAAGACAATAGACGAAAAATAAAAACAAGAATTAAAATTCTTGTTGTATTCCCCACTATACGAATCAAAACAAACTCAAAAACAATATGGTTTGTTTGTTGTCAGTTGCAACTTTTGACCAAAGGAAAAAGAAAACCATTAAATACATAAAGCGTATTAGGATTTATTTGTGGGTCGTATGTGTGTTTTATTGATCCAAACAATGAGGGAAAGGGTGTTTATTGATGTGCGTGATGTGTCATTGCGGTTTAGCAGTATTAATGCCTACTCAAGTTTTAAATTTATATTTAGCCGACTTACCAATAACACACACACTTAACGAGCAGTGTACCCGGTCAGTATGAATATAATGGTAAGCAGAGTGTCGATCACTAAGAGTGGAACGTATTATCTAGTTATTCTAATCAGTATTTTAATATCCTAAGTTAGTTATACAACCTAATCTAACGCAAGGGGGTTCAGCCTGAGAGACTGTCACAGTTTAGTTATAATTAAATAGAAAACTAAACTAATGAGCACGAATCAGCGATTAGCACACACGTACACAGATAGATACTCGAGACAATAAGAAGACCTGTCCTGATAATTAAATAGCTTGTCACTTGTTTTATTGCTAGTTTTATATGAAGTGTATATAATTAAACCTTTCTCGTTGGCTCTAATCTTATCGGCGAGTAAACCCTTAATGATTACTTATGTCTATCCTACTTTTCTAGAGACGCTAGAATAAATAGGCGAGGAAGGGGCATGGCGACCCAAGCAAGACTCAGCTAGACACAGAGATTATCAATGCACTAATAAAAGTCACCAAAGACATCAACATATAAACTTTAATTAATGGGAAAGCAATATTAAGGGGAGTGCATGATCTTCCGTAGTCACATGACACAAGCCCATCAATCCTGATGAATTAAAGCGTACTAAAACAATAAAACAAAACTACTTAATGAATTGAATACATGCAGGACCTTCTTACAGCTCTTGTATCTTTGTTTGAGTTGTGTCTTGTGCTGCTTGGTCGTCTGAATTCGGCTCTAGGGTTATATAAAAGGTCTTTTAAATTCGTTTGACCTTGGGGTATTTATAGTTTCTGTCTGAGGGATCGATGCGGCGCATTGAGTTGATAGATGCGGCGCATTGACTTAACTTCGTGTGGGGTCCAAGATTAATATATTCTGGAATATTCATACACCGTCTTCAGATGCGGCTTAACTTGATCTTTGTATGCGGCGCATGTACTTTAGCTGTCTTGGATTGTAACTAGTGAAATCTTGATAGTGATACGCCGTATGTTAGAAGTATATTGCGGCGTATCTGGAGTAGAACGAGCTTGATCTTCTTCTTTGACCAAAGTTTCATATGCGGCGCATGACAGAATTGAATGCGGCGCATTCTTCAAAGTCAGGCAATGGTCTTCGAATTCATCTAAGTATGATATTGCGTCGTATCTGTTGAGTGAGATACGGCGCATCTTCTGGATTTCAGTAGACTTTTGACATCTCGCTTGTTTTGCTCTATAATTAGTCCAAAATCGCCAAGTTTCACATAATGCTTGTTTTTACCTGAGAATTACTAAAGTAAACATTAATGTATCGATTCTCATATATAATATAATAAAACAAGTCAAATAAATAGGATAAATGATGATAATAAAATGTACTTATTTGAGTTCATCATTTATATAGCACCCCAACTTGTCCAACAAGTCATTGTTATTCACTCCCTTTAGTTAGCCACAACCGACACATAGCACCCCTCCTAGAACCTTCCCATAACTGGCCACATTGGAAGGAAGTCCGGGAGTTTCGTTTTCCGACATCCAAGTCCCTCTCTTTTATATTTAACATATATTTAAATTAGTTAAAGCGTCTAACGATTTAAACTAATAACCGTTAAATTATTTCGTGAAATATATTAATTATAATTAATAGTATACATTAAACATATTAATTATATTTAATAAACGCTTGTTTTGCTCCATAATTAGTCCAAAATCGCCAAGTTTCACATAATGCTTGTTTTTACCTGAGAATTACTAAAGTAAACATTAATGTATGGATTCTCATATATAATATAATAAAATAAGTCAAATAAATAGGATAAATGATGATAATAAAATGTACTTATTTGAGTTCATCAAATATCCCCCACTTGAACTTTACTTGTCCCCAAGTAAACCTTAGAATTAATCATATGAAAATGTACCCTAAAAGATATTAGGATTTATTTTTATATTTAAGCACGTATTCTTCTTGTCATAATCACACAACCAAACACTTAACGAAGTAGAAACCAAAATAATTTTTAATGTAAAACAATTCTAAATCGTTTAGTTGCTTAGTCGTGACGAATATTCTATCATAGGCTTGGCAAGTATACGCATCTCCTCCACTAAAGCCAAGGAGTAACAAGTCTAAAGCGGTAAAAAGGGTTTGTTGGTTAAGGGTTGATCATCCTTTTTAATCTCTATCGATCTCATATTCCAGAAAAGGCGACAAAATTACAAATACATGATCGAATCCACGACCACGATACTTGCAATTGCTCAATTCCTTAACCCGAATGGGCTAAAGATAGGACCAAGTAATCTTCACCAATAATATTATATCAAAAAGGGCGACAAAATCATAAATACATAGCCGAATCCACGACTACGATACTTAAGATTGCTCAAATCCCTAATCTCAATAAATCAAAGGTTTGGATGAAGAATGATATAGGGTATGGATAATATTTGGGATACAAATTGGTGTAAAATGAAAAATAAACAAAACAGATAAATTAAAATCCTAAGTGTGGTTAATCACTTTCCCAACCATCCCATGAATAAGACTCATATCATTGAATAACTCACGCTTTAACACTTGAAACACACGCTTTAGGTAGACACGAATTATACTCAACAAAATCTCAATCAAAGAATAACCTTAGTTGGCGTTCTCATAACGGCCAACTCCCATTCAATCCATAAATATAATATACAACAACAAATAGTGGTGATATCTCCCACTTAATACAAAACTTTACATAAGTTGGTTAAAACAAACTTCCAACTTTTCCTTTTTCTGTTTCTTTTCTATATATATATATATATATATATATATATATATATATATATATATATATATATATATATATATATATATATATTTTGACATCAGCATATATGTGTAAAATTTCACAACTTTTCTATCACTATTTTTCCGGATAATTTTTCCATACTCTTCATACTTTCAGAAATAACTGTAATATATATATATATATATATATATATATATATATATATATTTTGACATCAGCATATATGTGTAAAATTTCACAACTTTTCTATCACTATTTTTCCGGATAATTTTTCCATACTCTTCATACTTTCAGAAATAACTGTAATAGTGAAAGTAGCAAACACACGAAAAATAAACTAAAAGTTATACAATATTTACTTTCATACCAATTGCATTGTGCAATTTCCCGACCTAACCAAAGATAATGAATTACGCATGCGAACACAGGTAATGTAAGGAAACACACTTTGCCTAAAGCAATTAACTGCGGATTTTAATCTACTGGGTAGGCTAAGGTGTAAGGTGTGGCCGAAACATTATAACAAAGGTGTAAGAAATGAAAGGAATGGCTCTGAGGGTTTTTCTAGGGGTATCTTACTCTAAAAGTGAGAGTAAACAAAGGGTTTATACGGGGGTTAACTAACCAGTGTAGTTAGTTAATATCACATAACATATAAAGGCTATTTGGGTATAATCCTAGAAATTTACCAATTTAGACAAGTCACTCCAATTATATAGATAATACTCATTATGGTGGTCTCGAATAGTATACAACCAAGTTCTAAAGTTTACAAGTCACTGGCACACTAAAGTTTTAATATTTTTGAAAGAATAGAGTTATTGTGTGCGGTTATGTAATTTAGACTTTAAACAAAAACATGTTAAAAAAAATTTTAAATTTTGATATATTAAGCGCATTTTAAGCATGAAAAAGTTTAGGACAAGTAAGTGTTCTAATTCTCCATCCCCCCACTTAAGTTAAACAACGTCCTCGTTGTTTGTGTCAAAGGTTAAAAACTGGAAAATAAAAGAATTAGAACAGAAAAACTCCCCTGAGATTTGCTCGGTATGATCCTCCATTATTCGTATAAGAGCAAAAATCAACTTTCTTGTGGATGAGAACGTTTAAGCTTCATAAATGATGTATCCACAAAATGCAGGAATCTATAATACCATTTAGACTTTAACACACCTGAGTTAAGAAGGTTCAAACTTGCATAATACATTAGTAGTTAGTAAAAATAAAACCTAAAAAATTAAACTGTAAATCATCAGGTCAATCGATACGCCATATCTTATGGAAGAAGATACGCCGTATCGAGCCTGGAATAAATACGAATCAGAATAAAAGATGCGTCGCATCCTTAACCAGGGATGCGCCGCATTAAATAAACTGACAGAAAGTTTTAAAGTCAAAAATAAAAATGCAGAAAATGAAATAAGATATGACCAGTGCTGGTGATGCGTCGATCTTATGATGGAGATGCGCCGCATCTTCTGCAGGTCTGACAGACTCGACACAGAATAGAAAAGTAAAAATTTTTTCTTCGGGTTGTCTCCCGGTCAGCACTTGTCTTTATTCCAGAGTCTTCAAGTTAGACTCACGTTCAGCTCCTTATTTTGTTCTTGTTACGTGCCATCCTTCTTCTTTCATCCGAAAGATGTTACCGTATAGCTCCGCAACATTTTCTTCCATTCGACTTAATCTAATATATTCTTTGGTCTTCGTCGCAACATATTCCTCATATGGTCCCAAAGAGTATTTGATGACTTCAAATTTTTCAGAAATTATCATGGGTGGGTTATTATAAGTGATCCCAAGTAGTCGACATTTTCTCTCGATGAATTCTTCTTCGTCTTTATCAACAAACTTGAAATAAGGATCCTTATTCAAATAGTCATCAAGTTCATCAATTAATTTTCCTCGTGACTCATCGTTATTATCATAGGGATAATAATTAACCAAGTTAATGGATTGATAATAATCTTGAGTCTCGTCCCACTTTCTTTTCAATTCCCATTGTAAGCATCGATTAAGCCTTGTGTAATCATCACATTTTCTATGCACCCATTCCCAGAAAGTAGTATTCGATGCTCCCTTTAGTTCTTTTAAGTATTTGATTCTACCTTTTTCTTGCAAAGCCTCTGCTCTACGTGGGGAGTCTTCAACTTTTTCATACCAATCATAGTCTTCAAAGTATACATCGTTTCCAACTCGTTTCATTCCAATTATACCTCCCCCATTGCAGGTTCCATCATTCTTCCAATCACAGGTTGGCCATTCACTACTTCCATCCTTGAAACGGAAAGGTTTACAAGTGTGATTAATATGCCCAAATTCCCATGGTTTATCCCAAACCCATAGTATCTGGTCATTCCATTCATAGTACCAGGTGTTTTTGAACTCATCATAAGTTTTGAATCCTGGTAGATCTCCAGTTAGCACATCAGTGTCGATTTGAAGGAGGTAATTAAATTCTTTGAATTGTTTGCACAAGGGTGTCTCATAATTGAACACATCAATGTCTATGCTGAACAATTCTTCAATGCCTTCCTCGATCGTTGAATCGTCATGTGATGATCCATTGTTGCTTTCTACTTCCTCATCTTCCCCTCTCATCCAATATACCCATAACACATCTTTAGTAGCTCGGTCCATGATCTTATGGTTATTGAACTTACTAGCTAACCAATCTGAAAAATCAACATTGTTAGGATCGTAGTTAACGTCAAAGCTAGTATTACCAATCATTTTCCTCCTTATCTCCATGAACTCATTAAATTGTTCTTTAAAACTTCGTGTCAACCATGAGGTCACAATCCGTTTGGCTTCATTCGTAGGAGCAAATTTGGGATCACCGTATTTAAGTTCAAGCCATTCTTCTAAAGAGATATCCATCAACCTTACCAACTTTTTATGAAACAGTATCTCCGATTCAGCATAAATTCTTTCATCATCCAGATTGCTTTTATCTAATCCCCAATATTGTTCGGAATAAGGCATATAAGAAGTTTGTGTAGGTTGGATATTTCCTCTACCATAGCTTTTGTTGCTCGATTTGTTGACTGCATTTGCTGAGTTCATGTATTCAATTTGGAATTTCCCATATTTTTCTTCGATAGTCGTCCAAGTTAATCCTTTAGATTCAATGATAGGCCATAAGAGTAACAATTCATCTTCAGTGTAGCTCATTAGTAAATCATAAGAGAATATCCCATCTTCAATATTGCATAAGCGTTTGAATTCCATATAAGTAGCTTCAAGAGGAGTTTTCCAAGAAAGTAAATCGGCATCAATCGTGAGTACATTGAAGTTGACATCTTCATAAACTTCCACTGAGTAGAAGGGCATGTTGGGTTGAGATACGGATTTGAGTAAAGCATCGATCGTAGGTAAGTTGCAAGTAATAGCATCGAAATTTTCGAATGAATCCGAAAGCAAGAGTTCCTTTTCCAATTATGAGCTTTTAGTAATGCTTAATGCTGGGAACTTGCTCAAGCTAACTTCATAGTTATCACACTCGTCATCACTTTCCAGAATTAACGGCTTTTTGGTGCGGGACTTTTCATTGTGCTTATCTTTCATAAGTTCCTTAGCAAGATATCCGTTCATTGACATATCTTCCATAGCAAAACCTGTCAACATAGGTAAAATCGTCAGTAGGATCTGTTCGCTAGAAGAGAAATTAATGAATTTAGAAACGAATATAAAGAATAAAAATGGTGATATCTGCGGACGATGCGCCGTATCCAGAAAGTTGGATACGCCATATCTTATTACGTTAAAATTTAATCAGACTTTTATTCAGAAAACAGATACACCGCTTATGAATTAGAATGCGCTGTATCAAGTTTAAATTATCAAAAATCGATTATATTTATTAAAATTAAATGCGTCGTATTAACAAAAGCTAATGCGCCGTATTTTCGTTACGTTTCAAAATACAAGATTTTTGATTTAGTAGATGCGCCGTATCGATAAAGATTGATGCGTCGCTTCTGTTTAATAATTCGAAAAACTGTTTTTAATTTAAATAGAAAATACGCCGTATCTGTTAAAACAGATGCGTCGTACGGCGTTAGCGTTTAGAAAAATTTCTTATTAAAAACCGAATACGCCGTATCTTGGGGAAAGATGCGTCGTACTCGAATTTATTAAACGCGTTGTATTCTATAAAAATTAAACGCAATACGCCCTATCTGTAAAAACAGATCTACCGTATCGTTTGTATCAGAACAATAAAACGACAGCAGAATGCAGAAAAATACAGAAAAAACAAAAAAAAAAAAAAACAAAAAAAAGAAAAAAACAAAAAGAAAACAAAAAATTATCAAAAACAAAATGCACATCAAAACAACAGGTTAATGCAAATCTAAAAAACTGACAATCCTAATTAAATATAAACAGTTAGATAATCAAAAAAAACAAAAAAAAAATAAAAAAAAAAAAAAACAATTCACTCCCCGGCAGCGGCGCCAAAAACTTGATGCGCGTGATGTGTCGTTGCGGTTTAGCAGTATTAATGCCTACTCAAGTTTTAAATTTATATTTAGCCGACTTATCAATAACACACACACTTAACGAGCAGTGTACCCGGTCAGTATGAATATAATGGTAAGCAGAGTGTCGATCACTAAGAGTGGAACGTATTATCTAGTTATTCTAATCAGTATTTTAATATCCTAAGTTAGTTATACAACCTAATCTAACGCAAGGGAGTTCAGCCTGAGAGACTGGCACAGTTTGGTTATAATTAAATAAAAACTAAACTAATAAGCACGAATCAGCGATTAGCACACACGTACACAGATAGATACTCGAGACAATAAGAAGACCTGTCCTGATAATTAAATAGCTTGTCACTTGTTTTATTGCTAGTTTTATATGAAGTGTATATAATTAAACCTTTCTCGTTGGCTCTAATCTTATCGGCGAGTAAACTCTTAATGATTACTTATGTCTATCCTACTTTTCTAGAGACGCTAGAATAAATAGGCGAGGAAGGGGCATGGCGACCCAAGCAAGACTCAGCTAGACACAGAGGTTATCAATGCACTAATAAAAGTCACAAAAGACATCAACATATAAACTTTAATTAATGGGAAAGCAATATTAAGGGAGTGCATGATCTTCCGTAGTCACATGACACAAGCCCATCAATCCTGATGAATTAAAGCGTACTAAAACAATAAAACAAAACTACTTAATGAATTGAATACATGCAGGACCTTCTTACAGCTCTTGTATCTTTGTTTGAGTTGTGTCTTGTGCTGCTTGGTCGTCTGAATTCGGCTCTAGGGTTATATAAAAGGTCTTTTAAATTCGTCTGACCTTGGGGTATTTATAGTTTCTGTCTGAGGGATCGATGTAGCGCATTGAGTTGATAGATGCGGCGCATTGACTTAACTTCGCGTGGGGTCCAAGATTAATATATTCTGAAATATTCGTACACCGTCTTCAGATGCGGCGTAACTTGATCTTTGTATGCGGCGCATGTACTTTAGCTGTCTTGGATTGTAACTGGTGAAATCTTGATAGTGATACGCCGTATGTTATAAGTATATTGCGGCGTATCTATAGTAGAACGAGCTTGATCTTCTTCTTTGACCAAAGTTGCATATGCGGCGCATGACAGAATTGCATGCGGCGCATTCGTCAAAGTCAGGCAATGGTCTTCAAATTCATCTAAGTATGATATTGCGTCGTATCTGTTGAGTGAGATATGGCGCATCTTCTGGATTTCAGTAGACTTTTGACATCTCGCTTGTTTTGCTCCATAATTAGTCCAAAATCGCCAAGTTTCACATAATGCTTGTTTTTACCTGAGAATTACTAAAGTAAACATTAATGTATCGATTCTCATATATAATGTAATAAAACAAGTCAAATAAATAGGATAAATGATGATAATAAAATGTACTTATTTGAGTTCATCATTTATATAGCACCCGAACTTGTCCAACAAGTCATTGTTATTCACTCCCTTTAGTTAGCCACAACCGACACATAGCACCCCTCCTAGAACCTTCCCATAACTGGCCACATTGGAAGGAAGTCCGGGAGTTTCGTTTTCCGACATCCAAGTCCCTCTCTTTTATATTTAACATATATTTAAATTAGTTAAAGCGTCTAACGATTTAAACTAATAACCGTTAAATTATTTCGTGAAATATATTAATTATAATTAATAGTATACATTAAACATATTAATTATATTTAATAAACGCTCTCTAAATGTATACGTGTGTGCCCCGATAGGCTCACGTAATTTCTAGCCATATAACCTATTGATTTACAAACGCATAACCAATAGCTCCCACTTTCGATCGTAACAATCAATAATGTATACTAACAATGCTAAGCGTCTAGCAACACCGCATTGCTCCTAGAAATACCTGAGTGTGGTTTCATAAAACAACTAGGTAAATGGTTTACAATTTTAAATTATCCTTTTGTTTCAGATACTTGTTGAACTATGGATATGGATCAAAGTCATTCCATATTGCTCAACTATTCTGTTTCTCGTTTTAGAAATTAATCAAGATTACCAAACGTAAAACAAGCATCATCTTGATTTACACTTTGGGCACGGCCATGCAAACATCTGATTAATTCAGCGAGGGGCCCAGTAGTATCATACTCCAGAAGACAAGTGGAGGAACAAATTCTATTTTGACTACACGTGTCATTCATGTGCTTCAACCAACTTCTGAGAATAGCCTTTATAACCACCTTGTTCAGGATAGCGTTTGACTATAGTCAAGAAGAAAGATCCACACATGCAAAACCTGCTTGCATCTCAAGTCAGAGGACAAATAAAATAACCATTTGCGAGATATCACTTAATGACGCCGATCCATAAAGTGATGACTCGTGGGTTGGGGAAATCCAATATTCAAAGCACGTGGATAACATGTGAGTTTGGCGGACACATCCTTAGTATTCAAAAAAATATAACCAATCTCTCACATTTGCCTTAATTCAACAATACTCCCATATTATTGATCGACAATGGACAATTTAAAGTAATAAATTACTTATGGATTAAACATGCAAATATATGACACAATTAATATATGAATGAATAACTCAAGTACCACGTATATTAATCATCAAAATAATAAATGTTTTACATATCCCATTATCCAAATACTAAACACAGATTCGCATGAGACTACTAGTAAGTTAAAATCCAATGTTCTTAACATGATCAACTTGTAAGGTACAAGATAGCTAAGTAGTCATCTGAGTAAACTTTAAGAATACTTATTTCAAACTCACAATAGTGAAAGTTTGAATAACATGATGAGCGTCATTTTGTACGTGCACATTCTAATACATTAGTATTGCCATGGTGCATTCCATAGTGTTTGAAGCTAGCACAACACCTATATGAGACAGTCATCTCAACAGCTTCTTAAACCGTAAAGTATTCTTGTCCTTTACTGTGTATTGCAACAATGCTCTCAGCTGAGCATGTCTAGTCAACAAAATCATCATTCGTGATGAAATCCTACAATGACTAGGATTGAGTATCCACTCAATCATACTAGCATCAGTGTATACAATAACACTATGCTCTTAAACGATTGAACCTTTCTTTGGCAATGTTTGGTGCCTTTCTGAACTACCAGGTTCATCCAATAAGACATTTGTTTTAACAGTCATCTAAAGACTCTCACTTAGATACTGTTGTTGTTAACTCACTTTGCACTCATGCAAAAGTTACAACTATCCCCATACACAATTTAATGTACATGATGAAAACTTAGTAAAACTTAAGGTATCCATCCATGTGTTAAATTATCGCAAGTGAAATATATCCTTTGAGACTTGCTCAATGATATGTTACAATTGTGTTATACTTAATTACCGTACATGTTTATCACCATAAACATTTTTCCAAGATTGTATGTTTTAATTCCTAAATCTCTGAAGTGAAAACTATATTCCAAGTTGAGGGATAAAATCTTGCTCGCATGGAAAATAGCTTTCAATATGTTGCACGACATATTAGATATAAGGAACAAACATAATACTCCACTTGCTCTCAGGTCAGGAGTTATCTTATTTTAATCAAAATCAAAATATTGATTTACAATTAAAATTAAGATCTCAGCTCCTAGATGCATGATCTAATCCACACTTGGATTCTACTATTTTGTGTACTTAATAAAGATCATATGGATTCATCACCCTTTTGATTACGCACCGTCCTCACAAAGGTAATCAACAATTGTCACATTTCATATGCATGAAAACAAGTATGATAATTAACCATCTTTATATCATTAATGCGTGTAGAGATGAAATTTAATCATAGTCAATTGCTTGAGTATGATTAAAACTTCTATCACAAGACATACATTAATGTTTGTACAATTTTGTCCTTATGAGTCTTTCTTCTAAAGAAACTCATTCTTAATCTCACAGTTCAGTTGTTTTGTAAGAGATCAATCAAGTTCAAAACAATGATTGTCTTTCAAGGACTGCATCTTTTCATTCATAGTTTTGAGACATTTACCAGATTCAAGATCTTGATAATGCATCTCTGTATAGTTAACAGGTTCTCAGAGATTCTCAAACTTTCATTCCTCAGTATTGATATACAATATCACTCAAGTGCATGAGGTATCCTTGCGGATCTATGAATGTGAGTTACATCATTCTTTGGTTCAACATTTTCATGTTTAACCTTAGTATGACATTAGCAAGTGTATTTAGAAGGTTGTGAATTTTGTTCTTAAATTCTTCAAGATGCTCCCACTTACTTTTGTAAGTAGAGACTATTCTCTAAATACTAAGCGTCTTGAGCCACAATAAATTGTTTCCACTTGGAATATTTAAAATGCATCCACAGTTCTCAACTCTAGTTTGTTAATGACATGCTCCAAGAGATTTAACAAATTTTGAAATTTAATTAAGACATAATGGAAATCATTCCATTCCGCCAATAGATGATGTCTTAATTACCTTCTATGTTAGAGTCACATTAAGTATATGCATGATATACTCAATTTTCTAACCTTGATAGTTTTGGAGATTAAAGCAGTTTAAGTTATCATAAATCAAACAATGTCAGAAGAGTTTGATATAACACATTAGACATACCATAAGGATTGGTATCCTATGGGATTGTGAGACCATACCACAATTCCGTAGATAACTTAATACTCTTTTGGTCATATACTTGTCAATTGGGTAAAACCAAATTGCATACATAGTATTTTGAAACCAATTGCATACTAGATATTATTCGTTGACCAAGTCACTTACTTTATGTGTATGTCCTTACATGAAGACATAAACAATTAATATCTTACTATACATTATAAGTCATTGATCAACTCAAGGACTTCATGTTCATGTCTTAACAAGAAGACATAACGAGTTAACGTCTTACCTTACGTTACAAGTCTTTCAACAATTAAAGGACTTTATGTTTGTGTCTTTACAAGAAGACATAAAACATATTTAACTAAAGTAATTATGAGCACCGACTGTTGGTCTCAATAGTAATTTCAAGTTAATAGATTACTTCATGATTATGACTTTTTTAACAACATAATCATATTGCCTAAACAATTCAGTGAATAATTATGACTTTGCAAGAAAACATAATCGTACTGACTAAATCATTTAGTAAATATTTAGAAGTAGCTCTCATCATATCTATTGACACTTACTCTAAATAGGGCAACATACATTTTATGTGTAGAAGTCTTAGTAGAATATTAATTTCCTTACCTTATGGTCAAGGAAAACCATTAGTCATATTACTATATGTTGTTTCTTGCACACAATTAAGATTTCTCCCACTTGTGCATGATGCAACATTAAGCAAGTATACAAAACAATACAACAATTATTTGCTTGTATAGATAATATGACTATGTCAGATATAGAATATGAATTAAGTCAAGCTTAAATCATATCCTCATGAAAAGTGTATATAGAACAGGTTCAATTAATAAGTAATCTTGCATGATGACGTTATAGATAATGCTACAGAAAGCGACAAGTTATCATATAAAACAATATGCAGTGATTCGTACTAAATGAAAGTGTATCACACTTGGAAAGTAATAAATTATTTTTGGCAGGCCAGAAATAATATGGGACAGCTATAAGTTAGACAAGCTCATAGCTCCCACTGAATCAGATAACATTACTAGAATGCCAGCTTAGAAAATAAAAATGTATTACTCCCACTGAATTAGACAAACATTACAAGTGTTTTCCTATTGGTGAGAAGCAAATGACAATTTATTTACTTTCCTTATCTTGAATATCTACACATATTGCTAATGTGAACAAGTAAGCATGTACTTAGATATCCAAGGGAGTGTGTCAAGTTCTATGACATAAACGATGGACTAGCCATTTATGCTAATGTTAACTTGAAATTGGCATGCAATTCCTCCTTATTTGGCCTACCTTGCCACAAGGGTGTAGTACCTTTATTTGGTTAAAGCAAACAACTAGGTTAATAATGCTAGTTATTACTTTTACAATTTTTACGGTAATATTTCAATTTCCTAATTAAAACTCATAAGCTGTCTCGCTAATAACAAGACATTAATATTTAATAGCTATAAAAACACGTTATATAGTTATTAAAACAAATCTTATAAGTTTCAAAGAGTTCAAAACCGAACAGGGGTAGTGAAACATGTTTGAAAGTATAAGATTTAGTAACCATACTTAACTGTTTGACTTTTGCAAGGCAAAACAATTTCATGAGTATGTTTACTTATGATTATGATTAGAATTTGGGGTAAATTCAATCCTTCCTTTTATCCACTTTTCTAGCAAGGAAAATGAATAGGTATATGTCTCTCTGTTTCTTACAAGGAAAGGAGACCCATTTTGTCCTTGCCTTTTCCAGGAAAAAGGACAAACCATTGTTTACAGTATATGTTGCAATATACAATTAGCAGTTAAGTTTAATTTTTAGTATTTTCGATAATTGATTCTTTTAGAAACTAACTACCCTTGTCTTAATAGATAAAACAATTAATTTACTAAAAGACTAAGACCCTCTTGAACTCCCACTCATCACGGTAGTGCTTACTACTCTGGTAAGTCTTGTGGGTACAAGAGGTAGGCGGCGTGCGACAATTGCATTACAAGTGCAACTCTTAGATTTATGAGACTTATGGCACTAGAGTACAAGCTACTAGTGTCATGCATGTTTTGTCTCATCCTATGCCTCGGGCTCAAGGATATCACCGCTTGACACGATTAAGTTGTCCAATTAGAGAACATGTGTAAATAACTCTAGGTCTCACGCCAGAGAATAAACACCTTGGGTTGCAATTCACTCACGTCCCACGAAGAGCAAAAGGCAAGTGCAAGTGTCCTCAACTTTGGATGGCATGAACTTAAATTTCAAATAGGGTATAACATAATTTTTGACAAAAGCATGTATCAAAAATTGTATACAAAGAGGCATGCATACATCTTTGTAACACAAGTTTGCAAAAAACAATTTTTCAACTTATTAGGTGTACTTTTATCATGGCAAAGAATGGTCAAAAACCCTATATTGTACTCTGCATGAGTCAAAAGACCCAAGTTCTTCCAATAATTCCCTCATATGCCGAAGCATGTAGTGGGGCGGGAAAAGACCACACAAAACCCTAGATCTTGATTTGATCAAAGATCATTAATAAAAGCACAAAACTTTAGGTATCTTATAGTTAAAGTTTATTAAATCACACGATATCCAGCAAGCTATATCCTGGTAGCTTCGAGTAATGATCCACACCCTCAATAGCTTGATAGAACCCGTGATTTAATTAAATCATATTTCAATAGTTTATAGTCCGTTTAAGTGTAAAAAAAAAATTCACACATAACACATAACTGGTCACAAGGAATTAAGTGTGTATATTAACAGACAATAATTAAATCTCACGATATCCAGCAAGCTATCTCCTGGTAGCTTCGAGTAATGACCCACACCCTCAATAGCTTGATGGAACCTCGAATTTAATTAAAAGCAAGTTTCGATATAAGTAATTAGTCTGTTTTTATTTCCAAAATCAACAGCATATATGTAAATCAAGTCACAAGGAATAAAACATATAAGCAATTAAAACAGACAAAAGAGGGGTAGAAGGAGAAGATGGAAAGCAGTAAAACAAGTAATGCTCCAAAACTCAAGAATGAGTCTTCCCCAATTGGAGAATCTAAGGCTCCCACAAGTTTTTGAGCTAGGTACCTTGTGGACCACACACGTCATTACTAATGACCGCGTAAGCCTTAAGATTGGAAAAGAAAAAGAAAAAGTATATGTTACAATAATCTTTTTAATTTTTCTAACCCCTTTTAACTCTTATTAACCATTAATAATTAAACAAGATCAAGTTTTAATTAAATGAAAATAATGCATGTTATTGTCATAACAATTAATATATGTGTTTAATTAGCGTAGCAAGCGACTCTATGTGTAACCCATAACACCAAACGAGATGGCTCTTGATGCCACTGTTGGGATTTCATATTGATTAAACCATCAATACCAAGAGTACGCAGCGGATGGATCTATGTTTAATGTTATGAAATAAAACACATAATTAAAACACATAATAAATACTAACCTCGAATCTATTGAAAAATAGATAACCACCAAGTCTTGATCTTGATCACGAACACTCCAACGGATCTCGTATCACCACGAAACCCTAATCAACTATAGTGAGTTGATCTCTATCGAAAACTCACACTACACGTCTAACAAGAGCGTTAGGATGCTAGTGCTTACTTCACATATACAACAAAACAAACTTGTGTTCTTGTTGTAGCTTTAACACAATCGAATACCAAAGTGGTATACATTCGATGTGTATATATAAAAGAAGACAATAGACGAAAAGTAAAAACAAGAATTAAAATTCTTGTTGTATTCCCCACTATACGAATCAAAACAAACTCAAAAACAATATGGTTTGTTTGTTGTCAGTTGCAACTTTTGACCAAAGGAAAAAGAAAACCATTAAATACATAAAGCGTATTAGGATTTATTTGTGGGTCGTATGTGTGTTATATCGATCCAAACAATGAGGGCAAGGGTGTTTATATAGCATCCCAACTTGTCCAACAAGTCATTGTTATTCACTCCCTTTAGTTAGCCACAACCGACACATAGCACCCCTCCTAGAACCTTCCCATAACTGGCCACATTGGAAGGAAGTCCGGGAGTTTCGTTTTCCGACATCCAAGTCCCTCTCTTTTATATTTAACATATATTTAAATTAGTTAAAACATCTAACGATTTAAACTAATAACCGTTAAATTATTTCGTGAAATATATTAATTATAATTAATAGTATACATTAAACATATTAATTATATTTAATAAAATTAAACATTACAATACGAAATAAAAAACATTACAATAAAAAAACAACATAAAAAAAATTACGAAAGAAAACTACGAAATGAAAAATACGAAATAAAATACAATAAGTAAATAAATTAAACTAGTCGGGTGTCAAATTAAGTGGGTTAGGATTTGAAGAAGATCCAGCATTCAGGTTAGGGAAAACATTTCCAAAACCATTAAGTTCAAAAAACTTGGATCGTCACGTCCGAACGTTTTTTTTTTTTTTTTTTTTTTTTTTTTTTTTTTTTTTTTTTTTTTTTTTGTTTTGGTGAGAATAGAAGTATAGGGTGTGGGTATTTATAAGTGTTTAAAAAAAAAAAAAAAAAAAAAAAAAATTGTCAACTTTTTTAAAAATCAAACCATTTAAAACGATATATTTATTTATTTTATTTTTATTTTTATTTTTTTTTTCCGAAATCCTAAAACTAACCGTTGTAACACTTGAGGGGTGCGTTTGTAAATTCGTCCTTGGCCTAACCCACGTTGCAACGTACGTTGCTCTACCAACGTAGAAGCTAACGCCGTGCCAACGTTGATGATCTCGGAGTGGGCGTAACGCCATAACGGCGTTGAAAACCTTCCACCTAGGACGACTTTACGTTTCGGCGTTACCACTCCCTAGCCTCTAAGAAACGATATCTCATTTATACTAACTTCATTTTGAACACTCTATAGCTTGTTGCGAAACTTTTTTAAAAGAGAACACAATCCCACAAATCAATGTTAATACATAACATCTACATATATTAAATAGCGGCGGTTGTAAAAATTCATTTTCACAAAACAATTTTCCAACAAAGTTTAGAACTCACGTCACTTAAATGTTAATATATAACATCGACATATACCCATGTCAAAGTTCTGTTGACAAGTTTTTTTGTAACAACAGAAAATCTAAAAACATTATCGAAATTTATATATGAAAGTTACACAACTCGTTTGGCAATGTTGATATTACTTTACAGTTTACACAACTTGTTTGGCAATGTTGATAGTACTTTTCTTACATTTTCTAAGGTGTTGTTTGTCTATTAAGAGTCTCTGAATCTAAATCTGATTCGAACATCTGAATTTGAATATGTGACTGAAATGTCTGAATATGATTCCATCTTAATGTGAATAAGAGGCCGACAAATCTGAATCTGACTCATTTAAAGTGTTTGTTTTTTGTAAAAAGTTGTCAGAATTTGTTAGATTATCATGAAAATTTATCACCCATCACAAAAAACGACTTGATATCGACACAACAATAAAACATATTATAGTTGTAGTTACATGAGTGGCCAACATGGGTAACTCGTTTAATAAGGGGGTCATGTTTGGGTTGACATTCTCAACCCGTCAAAATGTGTTTGAATTATCTTATAACGTTTCATTACGAATTGTCACCGACTATTATCATCTTATACAGTTTTTTTTAACAAAAAATATGTGATAATTTTCTTTAAAGGTACTTTCAATACAAATCGAAAAGTCGAAACAAGAACAACAAATACATTATGAATAAAACAGAAAAATAAATAAATGAGTAAGAGGTGTTAAGACACCCTTTCAACATCTAGTTCAATAAGAGTTTTTAGTCTTTTATTAGCTCTTAATGAGTTGAAAAAAAGAAAAAAAAAAACTCTAAATCTTAATTGTCTCTTATCGCCTCTTAATAACATAGAAAAGACAAACACATTTACTGGTCCAAACCTCTTACTACGTCTGATTGAGTTAGATTAACAAGCTATTAAGAGGTTTTCTAGAAAAACGAACACAACCTAACTAAAATTGATTTGCTCAAAAAAATCACTTACAATGATTTGTTAAACCGCCAACCAAAGGGAATGTTCGTCATTTTATTGCAATGTGCAAGTAGTTATGCTGACGACTCTTGTAATTATATTTCCTTGTGTATTTTCCATTCCGAAACCAGAATTATGTTTGGACTTTCATATTAAATATATTATGCAAAATCGATATAACTTTGATGTGGACCGTCCGGCGACCGTGGTATGGGATGATAGTCTTCGTGTCTTTCAAGTTGCTATTTATTAGTCCTCTTTCAGAAAATGAAAACCTTATTACGAGTAACAATCTTTATTGATGCTCAGAATATACATGCACATAAGGACAAAAAGGCATCCCATAAATATAACTTATTCGAGTGCTTGTGACTGAAAATTCGTGGAGCGACTTACTACGAGTAATAACTAATAACTACCGAGTAATAAACTAGTTTATGTAGTAAGCTTGTTTAGCGATTATTTTGCAGAGTGTATATGGAAAAGACATTCGCACCGAAATGTTTGGTAATTGATGACAGAACATACTGATTTCGACGTATCGGCATATGAATTGTACATTATCATGTATGTCTTTGAGCCCAATTATAGGAAAGGTGCATATATTAAGAAAATTGATTTATGTATGTACATGACTTAGGCTACTCGCAACCCACCGTCCATTATCGGTCGGTCGTTTCATTTTTGACAAAGCGACCGATCACACACTCGGTCGAGTAGATTGCAAACAATCGGTCGGTCGGGGATGAAATGCAATATCGTTCGATTTGTCGACCGAGTTTAAAGTTTGCGTACCGTTTCATATAAAAAAAAAAAAAAAAAAAAAAAAAAAAAAAAAAAAAAAACTTTTTCAACCTTAAATACCCACATTCAAACAACATTTCAAACACAATTAAAACAACTTCTCTTTCATATTCAAACAACATTTCTAATCAATACCTTCAAACACATTTTTTTAATTATGTCTACGTCTTACGAGCAATTATTCGGTTCTTCACCTTCCGACGATGAAGAAGTTATGAGTGAGTTTCTTGAGTTCGGGAAGTATTGTTGGAACGCTTACAAGGCAACACAGGCAAAAGTTATACAAAGGTACATACGCAGGAATCATGAGGGTGCTCATAATCGTTTTTGAAATTTTTTTTTCGTGAAATAAATTTTTTTTCTTAAACTTTTTTTCGAAATTAATTTTTTTAGAAAATTTATTTTTTTTTTCAGAAATTTTTTTTCCATTTATTTTTTTCTGAAATAATTTTTTTAGAAATTTTTTTCCAAAAAAAAAAAATTTAGAAAATTTTTTCCTGAAATAATTTTTTTAGAAAAAAAAAATCTTTTTTTGTAAATTAATTTTTTTCCATTAAATTTTTCTAAAAAAATGTTTTTAGAAAGTTTTTTCCAAAAAAAAAAAAACGTTTTTCCTGAAATAACTTTTTTAGAAAAAAAAAATTTTTTTTTTTCGAAATTAATTTTTTTTCCATTAAATTTTTCTGAAAAAAAATTTTAAATTTTTTTCGAAAAACAAATTCTAAAAAAAAATTCAAAAAAAAATTTCTAAAAAAAATATATTTTCAAAAATACATTTCTGAAAAAAAATATATTTTTGAAAAAAAATTGTTGTAGAAAAATAATTCGAAAAAAAATTGGGACGTTGGACGCAATTTAGCGCAGAGACTTGGACCATTTATCTAATTTAGTGTAAGGACGGTGGATGCAATTTTCAAATAATCTAGGATAAAATGGTCATTACAGATTTTTTTTTATTTTTTTTTTATTTTTTTTTTTTTATTTTTTTTATTTTTTGTCTTTAGTACTTTAAAAGAGTCTATTTAGGTAACTTGGATACTCATTTTCTACCGGATTTTTGTTCACATCGCAAAATAGATTTTTACGACAAGTATGATGTTTTTTCAAAGATTTGTCCCAAAAAAAAAAAAAACACCCTTATCATAACTCAACTTTAACTCAACTATTTTCAAATTCAACCCCTAAACTAAAACTAATACTTCATTTACTAAAAAACATAACATTAATTCTTAAACATTACAATACGAATATTAAACATTATATAACATTAAATATTAAACATTACAATACGAAACAAATACTTATTCATCGTCTTCGGAATTTTGTTGTGACGGCTCTACCCACATCTCGTCATACTCACGTAGTGCAAACTTTTGATTTTTTAAAAATCATATTATGCAAAATAATGCAAGAATACATGATTCTACGTATCGTGTAGCCCATTTAAACCCAAATTTTGGTTGAGTCCATTAACAAGCCAGCCCATTAACTCAAGTTATAACCTAATTGCACCATAGTCAAAATAAACGCCTACCATCTCCTTATCACTCCAATATTATCACTCCACCAAACAGAAACACAGTCAACCACATTCATAACAACTCATCTCTCCACAAGTACATCAACTCCTTCCTCTACATCTAAACACCAGACGTCTTAATCTTCACAAACACATATAATTGCCTACCTTATATATCCATCAAAACGGAGCATACAAACATCCTTATTTCTCCAAAATACAAACGGGTGCATTCCTTATATCTCCCAAAGAAAACGCAGCTATGATTCGAGGTGCTAGTTGTGTAATTTATTTTTTGAAATTCAAACGTTACTAGTCGTTAAAGGGGGCGAAATGATTTTTTTTTTTTTTCTTTTTTTTTTTTTTTTTTTTTTTTTTCTTTTTCACCCTTAACGTTGCGTTAAAGATTTAACGTGGTCCTTTAATGCAGCTTTAACGTGGGTTGATGGTGTGGTTAACGTGGGTTTAACGCTGCAACATGAAGGTTTCATCCACTCAAAATGTGATGACACCGTATAATCTAATTGTAAAGCTTGTAATTTTGTATCCATGAATTATCATTTCACCATTACAAATCACCTCTCAAATTAAACACATAAAACATATGCATAAATTAACTATATTAACTATATACATTTTTCATAAATATACTACCATTATTTGGATGTTAAGTGAACATGTTGAATATCGTCCTATCTCTTTTTATGGATTACTGTGATAATGTTTATTTAATTTTAAAGATAATGATGTGAAAATGTATCAAACTTAAACTTGACACATATTCTTTTAGTATGTATCAAACTATTTTTTCCCTATTGAATCGATAATTTAATTTTCATATGATTACGATTCAAATAATCTATCAAACATTATTTGTAATGATACAAAAATAAAAGAAAATAATAAGTTCTTATATTGAATGGGAAATAAAAAGTAATATATGTCTCTTGTTCAGACATCTTAAATTGCTTATTATAGAAATATATGTCTCTTGTTCATCCGCATTAAAGTGGTGCATATTTTTATTTGCAATGTACAATTTAAATGCAGTCAAATAAAATGAGAAATTAAATGTCTTTAATTCACGTGTAATAACACATTTCAATAGCTTGCTAAAAATCATTACTATCAATAATGATTATTAAAAATATGTTACCGAGTCCACCATATAAATCCAAACAAACCATTTCATATTTCTCACACATAAATGTTTTTTTTTAATTCTACAGCAAAAATGGTCTGTCAATATACCCTCACTTTCACTCCCGAACTCTTACGGGTACTTTCTGCAAAGATTCTTTATATGTTTATGGCCATGTCGCTTGATGACCAACGAATCAAGTTTTGACAAAATACATTACCGGCCGAACCAAGATTACAAATAACCGCATGGTTGCCATAACCTCTGTTAAGGAAAAAAAAAAAGAAATGCCCTAAATGAAAAACTCAACAGTTAACTACAATAAGAGCACAAGGTGTAGTGAGTAACTTCACCTCCTCATTTGGGGCTCACGGGGTGCCACATCACTTTAACAAACCTCCACAACTAACCCCCCTCACTAATTGTAGAGGGTGTGGGTGAGTGTTGGATCGTGCCTTCTTGATAGATCTTATGAGCCGGTTAAGATCAATAGAATGTTTATGTAATCACAAACAAACTAAGAGAAACTCTAACTATTGTTTACGCGGAATATAAACAACAGAATTGAAAGAAGAAAAGAAAATAACTAATAATTCTTGATCCTCTATGGACCTATATTCACTAATAAAATGTTTTTCTGTCCTTCAATATCAATGGCTGTGTGTTTCTTTTATACTCTAAGAAACCCTAATCCAGCCCATTACAAGAAGATATGCCCTATCACTTCCTAATATAACTCATGCATATCCTCACCTTCTAATAATACGTAAACAAAATAATAACTATCAGCAGAAACAAACTGCTACTAACAGCAGGAACCATACCAGCAGGAACTACATACCTGCCAGTAGGAACACAACTATACTAACAGCAGTAATGAAATAAAACTAAATATACTAATTCCTAACAATCCTCCCCTAAACTTGAATTTGACTAGGTTAAGTTCAAGTTTCCAGATAGATATTTGACGTCCAGGGATAGAGGATTGAACCAACAGCATCAGAAAGTAACCAGCAGCAACACCATCTTTAAGCACAAGCTTCCAGTAGCAACATATGTGAGCAGCAACAACAGGAACATCTTCAATTCATAATCTGGTTACCCATGATATGTAATGCACTTGAACTTCACAGCAACAATGACATATGGTACATCAAAACATTTAAGTTTCATACTATTCTCATCACATCCAGGTGTGTAAACTCCTGTGAGAGGTGAATCATTGAAAATTAATGGATTTGATGTCTCTTTACCAATAGCCATCACCACTGGAGTAGCCAATGTTTAGGTGTGTGAGACCATGGTACATTGATAACCATATGATTTTTTAGTAAAT
The DNA here is from genome assembly GCA_021014915.2 of Artemisia tridentata subsp. tridentata. Classification (NCBI taxonomy): domain Eukaryota; kingdom Viridiplantae; phylum Streptophyta; class Magnoliopsida; order Asterales; family Asteraceae; genus Artemisia; species Artemisia tridentata. Next base: position 287,114,269 of record CP139509.1, read on the forward strand.
CATCAACTATAAACGGATTTGAGTTGTCTTTACCTGTAGTCGTTTGCTCAGGACTAGCCAATTCTTAGGTAGCATAACCTTGGTGAATTGATTACCAAATATGGTTTTCCACTGCCTTTACCACATGCCATACACATGTGGGCTAGCCAATTCTTCGAAAACCCCAAAAGGAGTAAAATCCATGGTGAATTGAAAACCATTTCAACTCTCAGTAATGAAACATGGGTGAGTTGAGAACCCTATAGTTTTGAGCAAACTATTACAGCTATCAACGGATTTGATGATCACACCAGAGCCGTACCCTCATGGTGAGTCAACTCTTTCTTGTCTGTAAGACATGGTGAGTTGATTACCATTTGTTGTGTGGTTAGAAACCAACACTGTACCTGCAAAAGAGTTAGTAGACATTATACAAGAATTTTTATTTATTTATTTATTTATTTTATTTCTTTTATTTTCTTTTATTTTCTTTTTTTTTATTAACTAATAATGAAACAAAATAAAAGTAAATGAAAAAGATAAAAAAAAATGTACAACAATAATTTTTTTTTTTTTTTTTTTTTTGCGAAGCAACCAGTAGGAACTGGAACATTGCCAGCAGAAACCGAAGCACTACCAGCAGAAATGGTTCAAGCGTAGCAGCAGAATCAAAAATAGTGTAGCAGCAGCATCTTTAGGCTGATCAGAATTAATAACCACAGTACACAGCATCAATGAGTCCCACACAGATGAAATTATCCACCGATTATACAACTTGAGCGACATATTAAACGAGGTGTCTGAATAATAAGTCAAACACCACACATGGTCCCCACAACTGACCAGTCTGCTACACTTCGTTTGACCAATTCACGCCTCACAATCAAGTATCCCCACATTCGAATAAATCGAATATTTAATCTCGGTTGATCAGTAACCGCACAGCGAATTAAAATTCATTAGAGTAGCTATATCAAATGTTTGACCAATTAATTATCATCAAAAGCAGCCACCACTCGCTTAATAATAGGAAGCGACAAATTCAACAGCAGCATTATTTTAGTTAGTGAACACAAACAAACGGAAAAAAAAATGTTAGTTAGCACAAAATATAAAACAATAAGCCTCCCCTTAGGCTTATGCCTCCCCTCAATCATATAGATTGATGAGATCCATCATTGTTCTTGGACCTCATTCTTAAATATTGGTCATTGTGTCTCCAAGAACAACCTCATGTGTACTGAACATCATGATCCCATCTTTGCCCCCCCCCCCCTCCCCCACATACATTGGATCATAATACATAAACCTATAATCATTCTGAAATAAAGAGCTTGTAGGTCTGTGAAAAGGTCTAGCAGCATTCCTTTTCCAACCAGCAGAATTAGTTCTACCAGATGGAACTGGCTTACCAGCAGGAACAACTGCGGGTCTAAAATTCCTACCAGCAGCAACAGGCGCTGGTCGTTTTGCATTACTAGCAGGAAATGCATTTGCTCTAGGGACAAATGGGGGTATATTCTCTACATTTTTCCATACTGATCTAGGTTTTTGTTGTTCAGCACACACACCCATTCTACTCTCATGATAATTACAGTCTTTAATGAGATGAGAGTAACTACCACACACAAAACATGATTTCTTTCTAAATGATTTGTTTTTTACCTGACTTTTCTTATTACAAACAAAATTATCACTACCATAATTAGAGACAAAATTGTTTTTAACAGATTGAAGTGAAAAAGAAGCTGTTTTTGAAATAGATTCATCATCAGCCACTCTTGTGGGTAAGTCATTAGGCCTGTGTGTGGCAGACTTATCACTTGAATCACATGTGATATAGTCATCAGACTTGGGTTGAGAGTGTGGAAAACTAGAAGGGGGGGTTGAATAGTTTTACGTCTTTTTAATTTATTATAAAACCTTTGTTTTATACTTTTAAAAACTTTAGATTCTAGTTTGTTATGAAAAATAAAACTTAAATCTTATTATTAGTTATATATATATACTTTTAAATTGATTGTAAAAGTTTTGGTTTCTTGAATGGATTTACAATTTGATCTTTATGTGAAGTCGACCTCTAATTAATACTAGCAATTATATAAGCCTATGTGTATGAAAGTAATGACGATGCAAGTAAAGAAATAAATAAGGTATGGAAAGATCTAACCGAGACACGAGAGATTTATAGTGGTTCGGCTACAAGGACACCTTCCTTGCCCTACTCCACTCCCCGAGCACACCTTGCTCGAGAGTTTTCTTCACGACTTCAATAAGCTCCCTTATGGCGGAGAAAACCGTACACAACTTTGGCTTACACGGGTTTAACGACACAAAGCTAAATGTCGAGTTCTAATCGTAGCTAGAACCAATCTCACAACTTCACAACACAACTTCTTCACAACTTATTCACGACTACTTCACAACGGCTTCACGACTGCTTCACGACTTCTTCACGACTTCAACACGACCGCTTCACAACCTCTATGATGCGGCTTCACGACTTCAACACTATGTATTCATGACTAAGACTTCACGACTTCAACATGACCGCTACACAACCTCAATGCTACGGCTTCACGACTTCAACACTAGGACTTCACGACTAGGACTTCACGGCTTCAACACGACCGCTGCACAACTTCTATGCTACGGCTTCACGACTTCAACACTAGGACATCACGACTAGGACTTCATTGTGTTGGTCCATGAAATTTGAGTAAAACAAGAACATATTTATTGATAATAATAAACTATTACAAGATTACTCAAAACCTATTAGATTACATGATAACATCTTCAGCTTCTTCAAAGGGATAATTCCGGTAAATCATCCCCTATGGGTACAAATTAATCATCCCATTTGACAAATAAACTCTCACTGATTCAGTGAGAGTGATGTTCCTATCAACTAACACACTATGTGTGTATTTTTGTTTATTTAGGAATCCATACATAATCTCTATTACAAGCAAACTATAAATACAGGAAAGTAAAACAAGTGCACATGGCTGGTGGTCCCCATTGACTTTTCTTTATTGAAAAGTCACATCACCTTTCTTTATTGAAAGGCACACCAACACTCCTTTTGATGTACTTTGTCTGACTTCTATCTTTTCTTGTAGAAGTTCCCGCTCATATTTTTCAGTCTGCTTTGTAGAGATAGCGTCTTCAGGGTCACTGAGATATTTGTCAAATCTCAGTGATACTGGTGTTGTTTGTAGCTCGTATACTTTACTCACTGACACCGTCTCAGTAGGTAAAGTGTTTCTTCAACAACGGGCTTTTTACAACACTCACTGATTTCTTTATCAGTGAGTTAAGCTATTTTATATTCAAATCCTTGTAGGGTAATTGGGTCAATATTTGACCCAACAATCTCCCCCTATTTGAATATATAAATAGCTTGGGTGAATGAGATACTGGTCCTGCTTTTCCAAGAACTTTGGTTTTAGTTCCTGAGGTTCATGTGACTGAGGGTTCAGGGTCCTGATGGTTCAGGGGTTCAGTCATAATGGGTTCAGTGACCAGTTCAGTCACCAAGGGTTCAGTCATCTGAGGGTTCAGGGACCCGGACTGAGGTTCAGGAACCTGGGGGTTCAGGGACCTGGGGGTTCAGGAAGTAGGGTTCAGAGAGTAGGGATCATGGACCTGGATCACTTTAGATACATCAGTGTCCTTTCCCCCTCTTTTTTTTTTTTTTTTAAGGTTAAGGGATATAGTGTTGGGTTTTATGGGTTCATGTTGTGAGTTCAGTGTTGTGTGTCAACACAACTGCCTCTCAGCTACCCACCCTTGTCACACCCTGAAGGATCCTTCAAGGTTGTGATCCCTCCCACCCATTCAAACACTTCCTGCTCCCTGCTCCCTTCTCTATTTTGATGGACACAATATTGTTCAGGTTGTAAGTTCAATATTGTTTTGCAGTGAGCAAGAGTGACATCAGTTCAGTTTTGTTTGACTCAGTAATCATTTCAGCTTCCTGAGTCAAACACTTCCTGAGTACTTTTCACTCCCTGCTCCCTTCTTCCCCTCAAAATTTTGCGTCTCAACGCAACTTTTTGACCTGTGTATCTCAGCCTGATATCATCCCGAAAACATCACATTACTGATAAGTATTACTACTTACACTTTAACCACATCACTCCCTGACGCAATTCGTGCCACCTAATACAATGACCTGGGTTTTACCTGAGAGGTTCAGGGGGTCCTGATGGGGTCAGGGTGTACTGATGGGGTTCCGGGGGGGAGAGGGGGGTACTGAAGTTTCAGGTCTGGGGTTTGGTTTCAAGTGACTTGGGTTTACTTTGATAGGTTAAGTGAATACCCTTATCAAACACGGCATCATCCTGATAATACTGCTCCTGATTCAGCTTCAAACCATCAGTTTTCCCACACAAGTGACAACCTCAGTTCCTCACTTATAATCCTCCCAACTCCCTGAATTAGAAAAGTCTCAGCCTGAGAATAAGGTTCACACTCCTTGGGTTTAGAGTCAGGGCCTCGTGCAAGCTTAACTCGCAACCAAGCCACCCTGATTTATCTCACTGAGTCACAATACACACGGAGTCAAACTTCACGGTTGACCCAAATTTTTTTCACAACCACAGCCTTCCCATTCACTGATTCACTTACTGAATCACACCCTGAGTCTCTGACTCAGTGATACATACCACCAGATTCTTCACACTTTGCCTGAAAACTAATGTAAACCACAAATCCAATTCAACCTTTTAATCATTTCCCACTCGCTGGATTCACAAAAAAAACATAACCAATCGTTCCTTAACTAACAACAATGGTCCCATATCATCCTAAAAAAAAACGAAACCCATATCACCAACACTAACACCATGAACTTAATTGATTTCGTTATTTTGAAATCTATCAAAACCGGCTTAACCTAATTTTTATTTCCTCCATCTCTTTTCTTCCGCAAGACGTTTGATGATGGTATTAGGTTTTTTGTGTCGGATTTAATTGTTCGATCTGGGTTGAGATCGATAGTGGTGAGTTGGTTGACTTTGTTGATGATAGATGGATCTGGGTCTTGATTTATGTTGTTTTTGAAGATGATCGATTGTTTTGGTTAACAACAGATCGAATGGTTTTTTTTTTATAGAGTTGAATCTAGGTTTTGATGATTTTGTGGTTAGAGGTTGTTTTAAGGATCTACGGAGTAGTTTTTTTTTTTTATAGGTGTGTGTGATGGATTTGGACCTTTTGACTGATTATTTGAAACAGTCGTGGTTTTTTTTGTTTTGGTGGGTTTTTGTTTTTGATTGTGTTTGGGTAAGGATAAGATCTGTTTTTCAGATCTTGGTTTTTGTGTGGGTGTGTGTGTATTATGTGTGGATAAGATTTGTGTGGTGGGTGGGGGTTCAGGGAGATGTTTGTGGGGTTTTGGGTATGTTTGGTGTATTTGTCAGTCACCAAAATGTGTCTCTCCCCCTCAAAAATTGCTATATCACTAGCAGTTTTTGAAGAACACATTTAATTTTTGAAGATTGTTATCAGTAATCATGCATGGATCTGGCTCATAAGAATGAACCTGGCTCTGATACCACTTGTTGGTCCATGAAATTTGAGTAAAACAAGAACATATTTATTGATAATAATAAACTATTACAAGATTACTCAAAACCTATTAGATTACATGATAACATCTTCAGCTTCTTCAAAGGGATAATTCCGGTAAATCATCCCCTATGGGTACAAATTAATCATCCCATTTGACAAATAAACTCTCACTGATTCAGTGAGAGTGATGTTCCTATCAACTAACACACTATGTGTGTATTTTTGTCTATTTAGGAATCCATACATAATCTCTATTACAAGCAAACTATAAATACAGGAAAGTAAAACAAGTGCACATGGCTGGTGGTCCCCATTGACTTTTCTTTATTGAAAAGTCACATCACCTTTCTTTATTGAAAGGCACACCAACACTCCTTTTGATGTACTTTGTCTGACTTCTATCTTTTCTTGTAGAAGTTCCCGCTCATATTTTTCAGTCTGCTTTGTAGAGATAGCGTCTTCAGGGTCACTGAGATATTTGTCAAATCTCAGTGATACTGGTGTTGTTTGTAGCTCGTATACTTTACTCACTGACACCGTCTCAGTAGGTAAAGTGTTTCTTCAACAACGGGCTTTTTACAACACTCACTGATTTCTTTATCAGTGAGTTAAGCTATTTTATATTCAAATCCTTGTAGGGTAATTGGGTCAATATTTGACCCAACACATTGCTTCAACACGACCGCTACACAGCTTCTATGCTATGGCTTCATGACTTCAACACAAGGACTTCATGTCTTCTAAGCTACGGCTTCACAACTTCTACACCACGGGTTCACGACTTCTACACAACGACTTCACGACTTCTACACTTTGACCTGACAACTTCTATACCACAACTACTTATACAACATCTTCACTACTTACACACAACACTAGTCTACAACACACACCTTACATACAAATGAATGAATGATTTACAAACTTTGTTAAACACACAACTTAAGTAACAAGATGATACTAAGTTGTAATACTTCTAATCTTGATTGATAGAAGTATTCTTCTTTTGCACTTGGATGGTGGAAGCTTGGATCACTTGGAAACCAATGCTTAAGATTACATGATCAAAGGTTTTTTTAAGATATGAAATAAGATCTACAACAGAAAGTTTTAGTGCAAAAGGGTGAGTAAAAATCCAGGGGAAGGCTGATATTTATAGGAGAAAAATCTGGACAGCTGGAGCCTACTGGAGCGGGGGCGGTCCCCTTAAATAGGGGGCGGTCCCCTTAATTATTAAGGGGGCCGCCTAGCAAAATTAAGGGGGCCGCCCCTACTGAACGTTGGCTAATTTTGTCCTTTTGTGGGGAAGGTTTTTCTGGAACATTTTAACTGATTTTGGTTAAAAATTTGAATTCATATTTTTATAAAAGATTAAACATTTTTATTTAATGCCAAAAATGTTTTTCAAAAATATATAAAATGTTTTTGATGTTTTATAAAAAATCTAGTTTTTAAGAAAATGTTCCTTTGATCATATAATGCATTAAGCATTAGTTCATTCATACCTTAAGTGATTTTAGTTGTAGAAGTGAATATTTACAACTAAGTACTTGTTTAATTTATAAGTTTATGTTTTAATGAGTTTACATTTTGTGATCATCAAAACATAGAGATATGAATAAATATTGATAATGTTTTTAGGCATTTATTTATGTCAACAATCTCCCCCTTTTTGATGATTACAAAACCTAAACTCATTAAACCAAAAAGTTTATTTATGGACAAGTATTTAGTGAGTTTACATTCACTTCTCCCCCTTTTTGTAGAATCAAAAAGGTTAAGCCGACAAAATTCAAACGTGAAATTTGTCAGGACGAAAACTCCCCCTTGATGTGTACTCCCCCTCGTTTGGGGGTACCAAGGAATTGATATATGGAATACTTGCAAGAAAAATATTAGAAGCACAAGCATATATATAGCAAAAATAAGCATGCATATAAAGACATTCATTAAAAATGTTGTGTATCAATACACAACCATCCAAGATTATATTCAATCCTACATTAGCTAGTAAGTAATGCAATCTACATAATCATTCTAGGAGTACATGATCTTCCATGGGGCTTGCACACAAAATGGTTTGAAAAATTATTTTTGATTAAGCATTGCATATGCTTAATTTGGTGAGAATGAAGGTGGTGGTAGTGTAGTGGGTGAAAATGATGGAGGTTGTGGTGGAGGTTGGTTTTAAGCATGTGTTCAAGGGATGAAAACATGTAGTGTATCTCATCTCTAAGACCAAAGATGATGGTTCATTTGTGGGTGTGGTGGTATTGGTGATGATGAGAAATGAGCATCAAGAGGTGTTATTGGTGATATGGAAATGACAAGTTGGGTGAATGGAGGTTCTTGAGTAGGAGGTGGAGTTGATGCTCTTGATGGTGGTGATGAAAGGTGTGAGTTGATGTAGTTATTGATGGATGAAGTGGAAGGTATGGATGAAGATGTTGTGCCATGAGTGAAGGGTGTTTTTGATGGTGCATTTGGTGCTATTGGGGATTAACATTGAGGTGGTAGTGATGGAGTTTAGGTGTCTTAGAGATGATTTTGGTGATAGCATGGTGAATGAAAATGGGTGTTTGATGGAGGTGATGGTTGATTTAGGTAAGGTTTGGGCTAGATAAAAGGGGTCGCAAGATGCAAAAGAAAACAGTAAATTTTACTGCCCAGATGGCCGGTCCCCTTAATTGTAGGCCGGCCCCCTTAAAATTAAGGGGACCGCCTAGGGAATTAAGGGGGCCGCCCATCAGGTGTTTTCCCAGGCGACCAAATTTGAAATTTTTTCAGAAAAGGGTCATTATTAGGGTGTTTTTGCAGCAAGCTCCATTTGAATCATGTACATCAAGAATGATTAAATAGTGACATAAACATGTTAATTACGCATGTATACATTTAAAACATATTATGGAATAAGCATGTTATTAATCATCAAGCATGTATATATATCATGATATCAAGTATACAAGCAATAAGCATAACAATCATATATTAAAGACAAGAAATAAAGCATTCATTAGTTGAAAATAATTATGTTAAAAACATAATTATTGATACAACACATATTTTGCTTATAGCATGCAATAAGTAAAAAAATTTTAATTGCTTAAGAGATTCATTGGACTTGCTTGAGACATGAAAACTTGGATTATTTTGGATGGATGATGGTAAAGAGGGGGTAAAAAAAAAATTGGATTGATGGGGTTGTAAGTTTGGGTGTATGGATGTTGGAGAGAGTGTTGATGGAGGAATTGGAGGTGGAGAGCTTGGACTTGACCATGTTGAATGAGGGTTTTGATGTTGTTCAAGTGGTGGTGTTGGATTAGATCTAGTGAGAAGATACTCAATCCAAGTGAGACGCTCATTTAAGGCGATGGTTTGATTTTGGAGAAAGATGCAACAAGGACAATTTTTGACATGTTTCTCAATTTGACTCAAGTGATGTGGTGATGATGGTAATGATGGTGAGATAGATGGTGATGATGGTAATGATGGTTTGATTTTGGAGAAAGATGCAACAAGGACAATTGTTGACATGTTTCTCAATTTGACTCAAGTGATGTGGTGATGATGGTAATGATGGTGATATGGATGGTGATGGGTTTAAGTTGCTGATGAACTCAAATAAGTACATTTTATTATCATCATTTATCCTATTTATTTAACTTGTTTTATTATATTATCTGTGAGAATTGATACGTTAATGTTTACTTTTGTAATTCTCAGGTAAAAACAAGTATTATGTGAAACTTGGCGATTTTGGACTAATTATGGAGCAAAACAAGCAAGAAGTTAAGAGTCTACTGAAATGTACAAGATCAAGACATTCTGCTCCAGATACGCCGCATCTTGCTTATTACATACGGCGCATCACTATCAAGATTTCACAAGATACGATCCAAGATACAAGAAGACATGCGCCGCATCTAAGAATGGAGTTACGCCGCATCTTCTGGCGGTGTACGAATATTCCTGAATATATTAATCTTGGACCCCACGCGAAGTTAAGTCAATGCGCCACATCTACTTATTAGATGCGCCGCATCTACTTATTAGATGCGCTGCATCTAACCCTCAGACAGAAACTATAAATACCCCAAAACCAGACGAATTTCGGGGGGCTAATAGAAAAAAAAGACCGAAGACCACAGAAACCTAAGGCCGAATTCAGTCGAAGTAGCAGCACAAGACACACCTTGAACGAAGATACAAGAGCTGTAAGAAGGTCCTGCATGTATTTAATTCATTAAGTAGTTTTGTTTTATTGTGTTAGTAAGCTTTAATTCATCAGGATTGGTGGCTTGTGTAATGTGACAACGGAAAGGTTGCACTCCCTTAAAACTGCTTTCCCATTAATTAAAGTTTATATGTTGATGTCTTTGGTAACTTTTATTAGTGCATTGATAACCTCTGTGTCTAGCTGAGCGTTGATCGGGTCGCCATGTCTCTGCCCTCGCCTACTTATTAGATCGCCTATGCATTCTATCGTCTATAGAAAAGTAGGAAGAAAGATAAATAGGATAGTCATAAGTAATCATTAAGGGTTTACTCGCCGATAAGATTAGAACCAACGAGAAAGGACTTAATCTCGGTGCGTTGCATCGAACTATACACTTCATATAAAACTAGCAATAAAACAAGTGACAAGCTACTTAACTATCAGGACAGGTCTTCTTATTGTCTCGAGTATTTATCTGTGTACGTGTGTGCTACTCGCTGATTCGTGCCTATTAGTTTAGTTTATTATTTAATTGCAACCAAACCGTGTCAGTCTCTCAGGCTGAAACCCCCTTGCGTTAGATTAGGTTGTATAGCTAACTTAAGAAATTAAAATACTGATTAGAATAACTAGATAATACGTTCCACTCTTAGTGATCGACACTCTACTTACCATTATATTCATACTGACCGGGTACACTGCTCGTTAAAGTGTGTGTGTTATTGATAAGTCGGCTAAATATAAATTTAAAACTTGAATACTGCTAAAACCACAACGACAAACCGTGGGTATAAATTAGAGCATACGCACGCACGCATCAAGTTTTTGGCGCCGCTGCCGGGGAGTGAATTGTTATTATCTGTTAATTTGATTAGTATTTTAATTAGGTTTTTCTTTTTAATTTTAAATCTAACCGCTAACCGTGTTGTATATTAGGTTAAATTGCATTCATTGTATTATTTTGCATATTTTCTGTTTTCGTGTGTTTTTATTTTCTTTTATTTGTGTTTATTTTGGTTTGTTTTTATTTGTTTTTATTTTTCGTATTTTCTGTATTCTGCTATCGTTGTACTGAGCTTATTCAAACGATACGGCACATCTGATTTCTCAGATACGGCGTATTGCGTTTAATTTTTATAAAATACAACGCGTTTAATTAATTCGATACGACGCATCTTTCCCCAAGATACGGCGTATCCTGTTTTTAATAAAACAAATTTCTAAACGATAACGCCATACGACGCATATGCTTTTGCAGATACGGCGTATCTATTATTTTAATTAAAGACAGTTTTTCGAATTATTTAACAGATACGACGCATCGATCTCTGTCGATACGGCGTATCTTCTGAATCAAAAATCTTGTATTTTGAAACGTAACGAAAATACGGCGCATTAACTTTTGTTAATACGACGCATTTAATTTTAAATAAATATCGATTTTTGATAATTAAAACTGATACGGCGCATTCTAAATTTATAAGCGGCGTATCTATTTTCTGAATAAAAGTCTGATTTATTTTTAACGTATTAAGATACGGCGTATCCCATTTATAGGATACGGCGCATCGTCAGCTGATATCGGCAACTTTTATTTTACTTTGATTGTTTCACTCTTCTTTTGCACGAGTAAGTTTTATTTCAGGAAGATGGACGATCCGGATATTACAATGGAAGAATATATTAGGTTTGAAAAGGAAAGAGCCTTGAGCAATAATCAGGTGTATGATTGGAAAAGAGCAAGATATGATGCACAAGCCATTGAGACAAAAGAAATCACTATGGAAGAATACTTGATTTTTGGGCATGAAAAGTCAAGGAAAGAAAGAAACAAATTGCCATTTCAACACACTTGGTGTATGTCAAATGATGATGAAGAAGATTCATATACAGTGAAACCGATTCCGGCAATTGTTATTGATAGTACTTTTTCTCCGGAGATTGCACAAGATGATGTGTATACGGAACCTTACGTTGAAGAATATTCTGCAATCGTATTACCACCATTAGACAATCCATCGGATGAAGATGAAAAGTATTCTAATTTTGATTTCGAACCATTTGACGCCATAGTTTATGATGACATACCTCAACCAGATCTTGACCCAACGAGGGTTTTTGAAGAAATCTGGGATTACTTATTTAAGGATGAAATTCGGGACAATGCTGAAATTGCAAGACCACTAGTTAAAGATGGAGATTCACAAGACGAATTGGAGTCACTTACAACACAAAGTGGTACAAATTTATTTAATATTATTAATCCCGTTACTAATAATGTTGCTAGTTTTCCTAAACAGGTTGCAAAACAAAAGAATGATGAGGTCAAATTTATTACACTACCTATTGAAGCACATGAAGCACCTGTGATCAACCCGTTTTTGGTGGAGCTCGAGGAAGAATTTGGTGATGAGCTCTTAAACATTCCTATGATTGATGAAGACGATGATTTCGACCCTATGAAGTATATAGAGGAACTCGAACTTTTATTTGCCAAAGACCATTTCTCATCTTCTGCGGAAGTCAAGGGACGCCTTACTACCAAAGATACTAACCAAGAAGAAAGGAGACTTATTTTTCCTCAACACACTACTCTTTCAGATGGAATGGTCAAGTCATCCAATTTATCAACCAAACCGGGTAAGGATAGGAAAGATGTACATATATTGCCAAGGTATGATCTTTATGTATTTCTTCCATCTTCAATAGCATATTTACACTCTTTTCGTGTTTATTGCTACTATCATCCGCACTTGATCCCAAGTGGGGGGAACAACACCCTATTACGCAGTAAATAAGGGTGGAGTCAGGCTCGTGACTCGAACAAAAACAAGCGCTTCGTGGGAGGCAACCCATGCTTATCTTTTATTTTTATTTTCTGGTTCTGTGTCAAGTCAGTCAGGCCCGCAGAAGATACGGCACATCTCAATCCCAAGATGCAATGCATCTCCTGCACTGGTCATATCTTACTTTATTTTTCTGCATTTTTATTTTTCAACTATAAAAATTTTTTGTCAGTTTATTTTAATGCGGCGCATCCCTGGTTAAGGATGCGACGCATCTTCTATTCTGATTCGTAATTATTCCAGGCTTGATACGGCGTATCTTCTTCCATAAGATACGGTGCATCGATTGACCTGATGATTTTAATTTTCATTTTTAAGTTTTATTTTTACTAACTACTAATGTATTATGCAAGTTTGAACCTTCTTAATTTAGGTGTGTTTAAAGTCTTGGAGGTATTATAGATTCCTGTATTTCCTGTGGATACATCAAATATGAAGCTTAAACGTTCTCATCCACAAGAAGTTGATTTTTGCTCTTATACAAATGGAGGATCATACCGAGCAAATCTTAGGGGAATTTTTCTGTTCTAATTATTTTATTTTCCAGTTTTTTTAATCTTTGATACAAACAACGAGGACGTTGTTTAACTTAAGTGGGGGGATTGGAGAATTAGAACACTTACTTGTCCTTAACTTTTCAAAAATTATGCTTAAAATGTGCTTAATATATCAAAATTTAAAATTTTTAGCATGTTTTTGTTTAAAGTCTAAGTTGCATAGCTGCACACATGACGTTATTTTCAAAAATTATGATTTTTCAAAAATTATGATTTTTCAAAAATTCACAAATCTATGAGTGTGCCGGTGACTTGTAAACTTTAGAACTTGGCTTGTATACTATTCGAGACCACCATAATAAGTATTATTTTATATAATTGGAATGACTTGTCTAAATTGGTAAAATTCTAGGATTACACCCAAATAGCCTATTATATGTTAGGTGATATTAACTAACTACACTTAATATTTCCAAGGAAATACTTAAATAGTCATTAGACGTGACTCAGGTGATGTTTTGAACACACGTAAATTATGAAATTTATGGAATGTGTTCCATCATTCCTAGACCTTAGCGTAAGTAGTTGGATGGTTCGCGTTTGAGAGGTTTGGATATTTCCTTTCTGGACGTTGTCTCAAAGGGGATGATGACGGATTTCGATGTGCTCACGCAAGTGTTGCACAGGGTTTTGAAAGGCGTAAAGCAAGGCCTGTGGTGCTGATTTGCAGCAGGGTTTAGGATCTAAAAGAATGAAGTATTTTACTGACACAACGGTGGTAAATGTGTGGGTGAGACTCGATGTAACACCCCCAAAATCGAGTCCAGCGGAAGCATACATGTCGCTGGGGTGCTACTAAATTGGATCACAACACAAAGTAAAGAGAACGGATTTACCTTATACATTTAGAAAATTTTGTTACATTATCATAGTAAATAGGTTTACAACATTTAATTTGATGCGAAAATAAGGCCCATATAAATAAACAATTGGTCCCAAATATATCAGAGTAGCCTATGACTGTGCCCTTGCCAAGCGCCTCCAATAATAGATTGTGCTGTAGTGAAGATCTACGACTGAGAATACACGCTAAAAGGGTCAGCATAAAGCTGGTGAGTTTATAGGTATAAGTAAACAAGTTATGCATGGACCACAAGGTTTCAAAGACAATATATCAAAAACATGTTCATGAAAAAGATTACTGTTGCACTAAGCTCATGACACCGAAGCCTTAATAGTTAGTTCGTATTATCACCCCAAACAGGTGCTTTGCCAAACACCTGTACAACATCAAATAAAATGCGTCTGTTTGACAAGTTGGAGCGACCAACCCAGACGGGGGAGTTTACCCCCAATAGATCTATTCACAACATTCACGCTTATAGCGTAATTAACGGTTCATGATAGTGGGGAATTTATGGCAAACGACAACAACTTAGGCAATCAATAAATGTTTAATACACTTATGTCCAAATATAAAAACAAGCAATGTATTCCCACCCCAAGTATTTCAAAATCGTATAGTAAAACAAGTAAAAGTGGGGCTATGAAACTCACCTTAGTAAAGCAAATCCCGGATGGTAATTTGGTAAACGGTGAATAAAGTCCGATAATTCTAAACGCGACCTAAATAATTCATATGTCTTAGGTTCGAAAACAAGGTCATGAACGCAAGTTCATACGCTAATTTATCAATTGTACATGTTTGTTGTAGTATTTATCGTCAAAAATGTAGTCGCGTCAATGTGATCTTTTATTTAGAAAATCACCTTTTTTAGAAAAAGTAACTTGTTAATCTCGTGATCAAACTTTAGTCGTCTTGTTAATAAGTATTTTGAAAATCTCTAACGCGCCTAATAAGTATACACAATGTTCTACCATCTTCGTTTACGTCATTTTAGCCAAAATACACTCTAAAGGGTCCAAAATCCAATTCAAACAATTCCATCAGCTTTTCTAATAGCAAATAATAAGCTGTCAAACCTATATGTCGTCGTAAACTTTCTTTAGGCCATAACTTTTTCATCATAGCTCCGTTTCTTAAGTTTTACATATCCCCGCGAAGGTATTTAAGTATACTATCGGATTTCTAAGGCCTCGGCTAGTCTAGTTATCATTTAACATCAGTTTTCATCACTCAAAAATTCCTAACAGCTTCTATAATTTTCAGAAAATTTAGTTTTCGTCGCATAAATTGAAACTAACGTATCTTTTTCGTTATAAGCCCGTTTTAACTCATTCAAGCGGCTACGTTTTCGTTATTGAGTCTATTTTCTATATTTCTAGCCTAAATTTGTCACCATGCTAGTGAGTTTTCTGTAAGAAGCCAAATGGGACAGATTCATTGTCAAAAGTGTCAAACTATTTTTCCTAGTCTTCTAGTTATCATAACCACTTAACAACAACTCCAAAACTAGTCCTAGTTCATCCACCAATTTCTTAACATAACAATAGTGATCTAACACTAAACTTAGCAATATTAGAGAGTCTATTTTCATGATTGTAAATGATCTTCAAAGATGGTTAAAATTACAAGTTCACTAACATATATATATATATATATATATATATATATATATATACATATATAGAAGGGCGTTCATGTGGTGTACAAGCTTAAAATAGATAAAATAAGTACACATGTGGACCGTTGGATCAGCCTTAATAGATGAGATCAAAATAAATAATATTAATTAATTAGATAATAATATTAATTAATTAGATATTTAGTTTAAGGGTATTATAGTAATCTTTGTCATGTCCAATTATCTCATTCAATGCAATCCCTTCTTAAATGCCCCACAATCCTTACAAATTATCCAAATTGAGTATTGAGGACAGTGAAGCATCATATTTAAAAGGCAGAGATTTCCCCGCAAATATGGTCATTTGAAGATTTCATGTGTAGAGAGTACTTGTTCAAAAGTAAGCTAAAAAAAAATAATGTTCCACAAGCAAAATCAAGTTAATCAAACATGTAGAGAGTACTTAATCGGCTATTGGCTCGCAGCTAGCTTAAACATTTAAGAATAGTGCAAAGCACGATTCCTCCAATATCTGGTTTTGGCCATAGGGATCTTCATCATTAATCGGGTAATGTGACTTCGAAAAGCTTCTTATCTCATTACACGCCTTTGAACAAATGGAAGATACTTACAGTAGAATGATTTGAAATAAGCTACTTGAGACAGACATTGTGGTTAAAATAACGATATCATTCTGGATAGAAGAAGTTTTATATATGAACGCAGAAGCAACACACTCTCAACCATATATAGTCACAATACAAGGCTCAAACCATAAACTTTTGATAGATCGAGCAGTGCTGTGGTGCTATAAAACACCAAGAGGCACCATCTTTTGGCCTACAAGCCATGTACGAGTAGCTCCTTGCTACAATCACACCAACAATAAGTTTAAGAAATAACTGCGCAGGTCTTGATGATGAGCTTTAATATTTTAACGTTGTTTGAAAGAAAGTATACATAATTGTAATTGTCTAATGGCATCATCAACACACACTTCGGGTTGAGAACATAAGCGCTTGTATAATTTATATCATGGGTTAGCCCATACAGCTTTAGAAATATCCAGATGGCTAACACGAAATGCTCCAAATAACTGCTCTGGAAGCTCTTCTCGTGTGTTTGCCTGCACAAGTAAGTTTCATGATGTTTTACTTAATCTACTAGCATAAAAACTTTACAATGACACTATATTAGTATATCAAATATAAATAAAAAACATGCATGTGTGGATGTTTACTACGGAGTAATAAGTTTGTGTACCTGTATAATAAAGGCTATCTCAGTTATCAAACTAATGAAGCAACTGAAAGTCTTGCCAGCCACAATCCTTGTAGTTGCTGATGAACCAACATCGATGTCCATCTATAAAACAATCTCATACAGTTATATTTTTCGGTAAGAATGAATTTTTTTAGTCAAACGATAATTACCTCCAGGTAGTTTTTTCCACGAATGTAGTTGACTTTAAGCATATTGCCAATCAGAGTCGGTCTGTGAATAGCCTGCCTAAGAATCCACGGTCCTTGAAAATGTCGTTTGAATGTAGAACAAATCATAAATCCAATACATGATAAAAATCAGCTGACTTAACTTATGTGTAACGAAGTGTACTCACCTTAGTTACATGAGGAATGATTTTAAATCTTGAATTCCTAAATGTGTCATTTCCTTCTATGAATCTCTCTAGCAAGGGCATATCTTTGATAGGGGTACGAGTCATATAGTAAGACACAAGATTATAAGTTGTTGACCCTGGGATCTGAAAGTTAACAACAACGAAGAATTCTGGGCGACCATCAGCAGCATATTTCTGCACAAAATATGTTGTGAATCTCATTTCAAGTCATATGAGAGACGAAGAAGTTTTAAAGATGTCAGACCAACCATACAACCTAATATACATACGTCATCAACTAATACACGTTAGTCTATTTAAAACTGCTTTTAGGAGTGGTACGATATCAAGCAATACACATACGCTACTATCAACTAACACACACATTCCAAAACAATTTACAGCATACGTAATTATAAATTTACAGCATACATTAGATACAAAAGTAAACAAAGTGAATCTCCTTTTCTTAGAACCACGAAACAATGTTTTAACTTTGTTCGAATGTGAGTTGCAAACCACAATCACTAACTCTACCTACATGGACCTAAGTCCTTACTAAACAACGACCATCTGATTCTTAAGGTCACAATAATCACTTTGAAGCTGGACATCCAAACACCCTGTCCCCTAAAACCATCCCACATAAAACTCGAGTACTACCAAAGACTCATCATAGCTTACAAAATGGCGAAGCCCTTAACTAAAGCAGTAGTCTTCAGGAATACACAAAACCAACAAGAGGTGTTTATATCAAATTTCATGCTAGTATGCTATTATATCAAAATTGACCAACCCAGTACGCACAAATGCATATCCAACTAAGTTTTTGTTCACTTAAGTCCTGTATCAGCAAATCCAAATGAACCCCAAACATTAAATTAACTAACACACAACAATAACTACAAAGGGTCATCACAGCACACAAAAAATGTATAGTAATCTCAATTAATGTATACAAACTTGAATCTTTCATTCTTCTTTAACAGTTGAGCAACTAGAGTGCACAATTGTTGATAGCCACTATGATACTTAGGTCATAACAATTCATACATAACAAGTGACCAATACACAATCCACTACTTCAACTTACACACTTGATGCAACTCATACACATCCGTTAGGTAAGAAGCTTACACAACCAATTCAATTCATACATAACAAGTGACTACTACACACAAATCAACTCACTCACAACCCAATAATTAAAAATGTATATTTATAAGAAGAAATACACATTACCTTGATCGTCATCACTATCTCCATCAAGAGTTAGATCGATATTTATAAGAAGAAATACACATTACCTTGACCGATAGTTTGGTCTTCTAACATTTGACAACCTTCCACTTCGTCGGACTGAAACCAAAACACAACAATGTATTGATTAAATAAATAAAACAATCTTTATAGACTGAATTAAAAAAAAAAAAAAAAAAAAAAAAAAAAAAAAAAAAAAAAAAAAAAAAAAAAAAAAAAGAAAGAAAGAAGAAGAACAATGAATCAATTACCAGACCTTATTTCTTGCTACCTGTATTTAAAGAAAAAATGAAGAAAGAAGATTTGGGGATTGTTTATTGATTGATCAATTTTGGGGATTGTGATTTTTATTCCGAATTGCATGATATTCGGTTGACTTGGTGGGGTGCGTAATTGTGGTACCTTCTTATTGTAACTGAGACCATGATCATCAAGAAAATATATAGCTCCTATAATAAAAAATTGATACACAAAAGCCATTTGGCTTTCACTTAATTACAATTTTGCCACTCATCTATTTAATAACTAATCTCATTTATCAAGATTGATCCAACAGTCCACATGTATACCTATTTTATCTATTTTAAGCTTGTACACCACAATAACGCCCCCCCTATATATATATATATATATATATATTATATATATGATGTTTATCATCACTTTCTTGTTGAGATTTTTAACAACTAGTTTACTTATGATAAAAACTTGTTTAAAAACACAACCATTAGTTTAGAGATTATTGTGGTTGCAAGGTTTTGATTAACATATACAAAGTGATAAACTAAGGTGCCGTTTGGTATACACGTAGGAATCACAATGGATATAGGATTGATTAAATATCGGAATTAGGATAACTATCATTAACTGAAAAACATTGTTTGGTAGTATGTTTTTTGGTATGGCAGCATGAATTCACTAAGTACACTTGTGCAGGACCCACCACTATTTCTCAAATTATTTGACCAACTATTTTACAAAATAAAGGAGACCATCATCTTCTTCAAGTTCTTTATGCACACCATCTTCTTCTATCTCTCCATTCTTCTTATAGCTTAATTTTCATTATAACTAATGCCAACCAATCTATATTAAAGTCAGATCAAACGTTTCATATAAGTCAACCAAAACATCATATTTGATTCTTTATGCTCATTGTAGGAATTTACTAAAAATGTTTTTTTTTTTTTTTTTTTTTTTTTTTTTTTTTTTTTTTTTTTCAAATACGAATAGGTCTTGAAACTATGGGATGAAGATGGAGGTTAAGATTATGACAACGAAGAACAAAAAATTCGAATCGATTTTGCTGTTGGAAAAATTAAGAAAGGAGCTTTATTGTTTTCTTTGGGAGTAGATGAAGTGGGATCATGTGGGACCAATTTTTGGAATTAAAAACTCATATAGAACCCTCTAGCCTGGTTTGATGTATACCCTTGTTTATGGGTTTTCTGAAACCATTTTAGACAAAACAAACATCTTTTATTATTTTCATTTCCATTACTCATTCCAAATAATGCAAACCAAACACGACCTAAGTATATACACTTGAACTAGCATGATGATATGAAAAGTATGAAATTTAGCTATGTAAAGATTACTTACAAAAAAAGGAGATTAGTGAGATGAGATTTGCAATGTACTTGATTAACCCAAGAATTATTATTTCCAAAACCCCTACTAAAGTATTCTAATGACACTAGAATTAGCCAAATCAAGATCTTTGCTTCCCTTGCTCCTCTATGTGGGTCGACTTTTATGTGTAGAATGGGAGGTGATACCTTTTTTTTTTCTCTTGAACTAATGCATGAAAATGATACATGGACACTTATATATATACTAAGAATTTCAAAGTTTGCATAGTTGGGTCAAAAGCCATCATTTGGCTATGTTAGGAAGTTGGGCCGAATGGGGGGCTAGGGGGACAATCTTGAAGTCAAGCCACCAATGAGATATTGGACTCCATGTTTTGAGGATGTTTTGGAGTAGAAGAGTTATTTTGATACAAGAGTGTATATGTTGTATGTATTGGGTATTAAAAATAGGTATTGGTTGTTGGTTTGGTGATTAACGAAAGTTATACGTAATTAAACGTAAGAAATAAAGAAATTACCTTAGGCGTAAGGAAATATTTTTGGAACTTGGGTAATAATTTAGGAAGTATAAAAATAAGTTAGAAATAATTGTTGGGAGTATTGGGTATATCGGGTGTTAAATTTAATTTGTGAATGGCATTTGTTCAATTGACAACCGTAAGTAAATAAAGAAAAGGAAATAGTTTTAGGGTTTAAAATTTTGAATCGGAGTAGAAGCAAGGTAATGGAACGTTGTGGACAAAATATAGCCTAAGTTGTGACACCCCCAATTTCGTGATACGCAGCGGAATTCAAACTGGGTGTTACTCGACGACACAACAGTCATAATAATAGAAAACGAACTCCAATGGATTCGTTTTAAAAGATTTATCATTCGAATTATATAAATATCAGAGTTTACAAAATGAGGTCCCAAAAGGTTCCATGTTTACAAAATACATCAAATGAGTTTTTGAATGATAATAAAATTTATAGCCCTCTTGAATATACGTGTTCCTCCATGCCAGCCTCGTTCATTATGGACCTGAGATAAACATGCTAAAGTGTCAACACAAAGGTTGGTGAGTTCATAGAGTTTGTAGGAAAATAATGTGAAAACCTTGTACAAATCATCGATACTAGTAAATAAATACTAAATGAAGGTTTCTAGGATTCCAAGTGTATGACTATTGTACTAAATACAATATCACATGTAGGTAGTGTTTCTGTTACTCTTAATTGGATCAAGTCCTGTTTGAATCGTGGGTTACATTGTTATACACCCATAGTTGTCTCATCCCATTCTCGTAGATGTCGATAACCTCGAAGATCTACCCGGTAGGGGGCCACCAATCGTTTGTCTCATCCCATTCTCGTAGATGTCGATAACCTCGAAGATCTACCCGGTAGGGGGCCACCAATCGTTCTGGTTAATCTTTAACCTCGTACCAATAGAAATTGGCATAGTAGTCTCAATCATAGCCTAGTAGGTAATTTGTGGTTGTACCTAGTGTTTATTGCATTTGTTTGCTCTAGCTGAGTCAACTTAATGGTTACATTAATCCCAATGGATCTAACCATCGTATTCGTGTTCACTACGCATAGTGCTTAACGGTTCATGATATAGAAACTTTAAGTATGGTAATAATGTTATCTAGCATAAATAAACATTCAGTTCAGATAAAACATACAGTTTGCAAGTAATGGTGATTGTCATAAAATAGTTAAGCATGTATATCCCCCAAAGAGTTTAATAAATAGTAAAGTAAAAATGGGTCTACAAACTCACCATGAGTTGGATGGTGTTCTAGTGCATCAATGAGTTCGATGGATAAGTCGGGAAACCTCTAAGTGCAACCTACAATAGAACGTTGCGACTTAGGTTTGGAATAAAGTCTAAGAATACAAAGATGTGCATGTATATGTCTTGCATATGGTTTATGAAACATGTTTTGTTTGTATATCTCGTACTACTGTTTGGGCCATCATAATTCAGAGTTCATGTAGTAAACGTTCGAGGAGCTAGGACACTTTAATTCGAAAATCCCGCAACTCGTCGATCCATTTACCCAAATGAAACCCCTCAAATGAAGCTCCCTACAAACATTGTATTTAATATGTGAAACATATATTTTGCTTACTTGATTATATGACATATTAAGAGTTTATAAAACACTAAATAATCAAATAAAAGTTCATAAGTATTTAAGGTTCATAAATACTTACCTTAATATAGAATGCTTGAGTATTATAGAAAAAGGAATATAAGCGGAGCTTCGACGTAGAAATTGTAATCTTCATAAACCCGAGGCAATTTCAAGATTATAACGATGCCTACTTGGAAACCCGAAGTGATTTGAAGATAATAACAAGTCTTTTTGGAGACATGGAATTATTTGATGATTATAACGTCTCTTTCTTGAAAACTTGAAGAAAACAAGATCAAAACCTAGTTTCTTCTCAAGAACTCATAAACTTTCTTATGAAATATAAGAGAAGTGCCTTTGGTTTGAGAACTTTGAAGATATAAGAAGGTGTGGTGCAAGAGATTATGAAGGTTTTAGGCTAGTATTTATAGGAAGAAATTAGGGTAGTTTAGTAAATAATTTTTTACACATGTAAACATCTAAATAATCAATGGCTAGGATCAAGCCACCAAGGGATGACTCTCCCCCTATTGGCGGTGAAAATGGGCTAGGATAGATGACTTGGTCAATTTTGGTGTTATCCTGTTTACAGAGTGAGTTTTGGTTCCGTTAATCGCTAACCGTAAGTCTTTAAGTCACAAAATATAAAATCGGGTATCGTAAAAATACGAAACTTGTAGGAATGATTTAACTCATAATTATACTCCATAATAAAATATAAAATGAGTGGTAAGTTCCATCGGGTTGCTGAAACCCTGTTAAAACTGGAAACGCGGGTCTAAAACGCGTAATACGTAAAACGTACGAAAGTTGCGTAAAATTGAGAAAAGTAAAATATAACTTTTCTAATATGACGATAATGAATTAAAATGGCTTATAATGTCTAGACTGGGTTCAGTCTAGTGTCGGTTGTTGTTAAACATCTTTTAGACCTAAAACCGTAAGCCTAAAAATCAAGGAATGATTTATAAAATCAAAGAATGATTTTATGGTCAATGGAAGAGGGAAAATATGTTGACTTTTTCAACCATATATAAAAGCTTCTAAATGTCTTAAAAAATGTGGTGCAGGTGAAGGATAAGTTTGTGGATAAGTAAAAGTGCTTAAAACGTAAGTTTAGTTCTGCAAGACACAGGGTCTATTTGGTAACATTTTAACTTAATTATCAAAAATTCCCTAATTGATTGTGAGTGTACTAAACATTATTCTGATGCGAGGAAAATTGTCGCAGTTGGTTTTCGTTATGCGCAAGATGTTTATACGACGTTTAATCCAAACGTATAATTTCTTCCTAACTTTTGCGAAAATGACCCGACAAGTGTCAAACTTTTATTTTGTCATAGAAATAATTTATCTCACGAGAATATGAAATAAAAATTTCGGATATGAATAGTGCAAGTAAATAGTAAAAATAAATAGTGAAATGAATAGTAAAAATTTCGGGAATAGAAATCAACCTGAAATGCGAATTGTTACAGTCTCCACCCCTTAAGAGAGCTCCGTTCCGGAGATCAATTTGTGTTAGGAGTAGAAGCATTGTTGGTAAAAAAAAATGTGGGTATTTCTGACGTATCTGGTCCTCTTGGTTACTGACTATATCCTTATAAGGTTCTTCCTCATTGTCATAATCAAGTGCTTCAAGATAGGCATCATTGAGTTCGGGAAGAAATGGTAAGTGAGCGGGCATAGCGGGAATGTGATCGGGTGATGGAGGTACAGAAATGATGTCTAAAATAGGGACGTAAGTGAAAAGTTTGTTTTTCATAAAACATACGAGTGACTGCTCCCAACATAACATGATCCCTCCCTAATTAGACATAGGTAATTAGGCTATGTATAATTAAGGACCGATAATGTGATGTTCGGTTTAGTCAAGTAGTTTTATGATCCTTGGTGTTTAAAGTAGTTGTGAGTACATGGTTTGAGAATAGAGGAGACGATTGTGCAACTCACTATGTATGGGAGTAAATGAGACCGTTGTTTTATTTACAGTGTCTATGGATGTAATCGAGACCACTGTATCACTCACAGTGTCTCAGGATTAGGATAGACCATTGTGCAACTCACAATGTCTGAGAAATGATAGAAAGATCATTGTGTATCTCACAATGTCTTGAGAAAGTTTCGTAATCCTAAAATGCACGAGTAGATACATGATTGGGAAAAATATGATTGTGCTGTAATGCCTTGGAATAGGAATACACAGATATGTTTAGTCCATTGTTTATATAGAAAGATCAAAAATATGTCAAGTGTATATATATCAATATACTAGATATTCGTGTAGCATAACATGCCTAAAAGTCACATAATCGTCTGGAGGATGGAAGGCACGAAGAACGGAAGGCTATAAAAATGTTTTTGCTTGTAAAAGTGGTTATAGTTTAGGTCTCGTTTAGACCCGTTTCTCTACAACCATGGCTCTGGTACCAATCTGTAACACCCCCAATTTCGTGATACGCAACGGAATTCAAACTAGGTGTTACTCCACGGCACAATAGTCATGATAATAGAAAACGAACTCTAATGGATTTGTTTTAAAAGATTTATCTTTCGAATTATATAAATATCAGAGTTTACAAAATGAGGTCCCAAAAGGTTCCATGTTTACAAAATACATCAAATGAGTTTTCGAATGATAATAAAATTTATAGCCCTCTTGAATATCCATGTTCCTCCGTGCTAGCCTCGTTCATTATGGACCTGAGATAAACATGCTAAAGTGTCAACACAAAGGTTGGTGAGCTCATAGAGTTTGTAGGAAAAAAATGTGAAAACCTTGTACAAATCATCGATACTAGTAAATAAATACTAAATGAATGTTTCTAGGATTCCAAGTGTATGACTATTGTACTAAATACAATATCACATGTAGGTAGTGTTTCTGTTACTCTTAATTGGATCAAGTCCTGTTTGAATCGTGGGTTACATTGTTATACACCCATAGTTGTCTCATCCCATTCTCGTAGATGTCGATAACCTCGAAGATCTACCCGGTAGGGGGCCACCAATCGTTTGTCTCATCCCATTCTCGTAGATGTCGATAACCTCGAAGATCTACCCGGTAGGGGGCCACCAATCATTTGTCTCATCCCATTCTCGTAGATGTCGATAACCTCGAAGATCTACCCGGTAGGGGGCCACCAATCGTTTGTCTCATCCCATTCTCATAGATGTCGATAACCTCGAAGATCTACCCGGTAGGGGGCCACCAATCGTTCTGGTTAATCTTTAAACTCGTACCAATAGAAATTGGCATAGTAGTCTCAATCATAGCTTAGTAGGTAATTTGTGGTTGTACCTAGTGTTTATTGCGTTTGTTTGCTCTAGCTGAGTCAACTTAATGGTTACATTAATCCCAATGGATCTAACCATCGTATTCGTGTTCACTACGCATAGTGCTTAACGGTTCATGATATAGAAACTTTAAGTATGGCAATAATGTTATCTAGCATAAATAAACATTCAGTTCAGATAAAACATACAGTTTGCAAATAAAGGTGATTGTCATAAAATAGTTAAGCATGTATCTCGCCCAAAGAGTTTAATAAATAGTAAAGTAAAACTGGGGCTACAAACTCACCGTGAGTTGGATGGTGTTCTAGTGCTTCAATGAGTTCGATGGATAAGTCGGGAAACCTCTAAGTGCAACCTACAATAGAACGTTGCGACTTAGGTTTGGAATAAAGTCTAAGAATACAAAGATGTACATGTATATGTCTTGCATATGGTTTATGAAACATGTTTTGTTTGTATATCTCGTACTACTATTCGGGCCATCATAATTCAGAGGTCATGCAGTAAACGTTCGAGGAGCTAGGACACTTTAATTCGTAAATCCAGCAACTCGTCGATCCGTTTACCCAAATGAAACCCCTCACATGAAGCTCCCTACTATCATAGTATTTAATATGTGAAACATACATTTTGCCTACTTGATTATATGACATATTAAGATTTTATATAACACTAAATAATCAAGTAAAAGTTCATAAGTATTTAAGGTTCATAAATACTTACGTTAATATAGAATGCTTGAGTATTATAGAAAAGGGAATATAAGTGGAGCTTCGACGTAGAAATTGTAATCTTCAAAAACCCGTGGCAATTTGAAGATTATAACGATGCCTTCTTGGAAACCCAAAGCGATTTGAAGATAATAACAAGTCTTTTTGGAGACTTGGAATTATTTGAAGATTATAACGTCTCTTTCTTGAAAACTTGAAGAAAACAAGATCAAAACCTAGTTTCTTCTCAAGAACTCATAAACTTTCTTATGAAATATAAGAGAAGTGCCTTTGGTTTGACGACTTTGAAGATATAAGAAGGTGTGGTGCAAGAGATTATGAAGGTTTTAGGCTAGTATTTATAGGAAGAAATTAGGGTAGTTTAGTAAATAAATATTTACACTTGTAAACATCTAAAGAATCATTGGCTAGGATCAAGCCACCAAGGGATGACTCCCCCCCCTCTTGGTGGTGAAAATGGGCTAGGATAGATGACTTGGTCAATTTTGGTGTTATCCTATTTACGGAGTGAGTTTTGGTTCTGTTAATCTCTAATCGTAAGTCTTTAAGTCACGAAACGTAAAACCGGGTATCGTAAAAATACGAAACATGTAGGAATGATTTAACTCATCATTATACTCCATAATAAAATATAAAATGAGTGGTAAGTTCCATCGGGTTGCTTAAACCCTGTTAAAACTGGAAACGCGGGTCTAAAACGCGTAATACGTAAAACGTACGAAAGTTGCGTAAAATTGAGAAAACTAAAATGTAACTTTTCTAATATGAAGATAATGAATTAAAATGGCCTATAATGTCTAGAATGGGCTCAGTCTAGTTTCGGTTGGTGTTAAACGTCTTTTAGACCTAAAACCGTAACCCTAAAAATCAAGGAATGATTTATAAAATCAAAGAATGATTTTATGGTCAATGGAGGAGGGAAAATATGTTGAATTTTTCAACAATATAAAAGCTTCTAAATGTCTTAGAAAATGTGGTGCAGGTGAAGGCTAAGGTTACGGATAAGTAAAAGTGATTAAAACGCAAGTTTAGTTCTGCAAGACACAGGGTTTATTTGGTAACATTTTAACTTAATTATCAAAAATTCCCTAATTGATTGTGAGTGTACTAAACATTATTCTGATGCGAGGAAAATTGTCACAGTTGGTTTTCGTTATGCGCAGGATGTTTAAACGACGTTTAATCCAACCGTATAATTTCTTAATAACTTTTGCGAAAATGACCCGACAAGTGTCAAACTTTTATTTTGTCATAGAAATAATTTATCTCACGAGAATATGAAATAAAAATTTCGATATGAAATAAAAATTTCGGATATGAATAGTGCAAGTGAATAGTCAAAATGAATAGTAAAATGAATAGTAAAAATTTCAGGAATAGAAATCAACCTGAAATGCGAATTGTTGCATAAGTCCTAGTGCACAAGAGGGTTGTTCCTAGTTTTACGTTTATTTAACTAAAAAGTTTTTCATAAAAGTGTTATTGTAAAATTTCAAAGTAATAAATTAGAGTTTGGAAATAAATGTTGACATGGAAAATTATGGGTTGTTACACTCGATTTGGAACATAAGGATGGCTTCAAGATGATTGAGGTTTGGTGTTATTAGGGTGACTAATGGGATTTTTGGGATGAACATCCATTGTTGTTGTGAGATCGTTGCACGTCGGTAGGTGATCTAGATTGACGATGAAAAAAAAAGAGCCAAAGATATCAATCCTCGTATAGGCATATTGCCCATTATTTGGAAGAAGGAGAGTATCAACGTACTCTTGGCGAGATAGGATGATACGTTTGTTTTCTACCCTAAAACTGATAGATAAGTTCGATCCTCATTATCTATGAGGTGAGCTTGACGACAAAACACGATGACAAACCTATGGGGATAAGAGGAACTAACGAAAATGAATATACTTGGTCTTAAGAAGTATATATTCACACGAGAATGAAAGAAACTACTAATCACTCATGTAGTAACTCGTAAGTCCTTTGTCACCCGAAGGTTGATGTTAGCTTTTAGCTTTTGGATGAGCGTTTTAACATATGTTGTTAAAAGGCTTGAATATGATGTTTCGGAAATGACATTTAATAATTGCGATCGCAAGTTAAACTTACTTGAATATTTCGGATGAAATATTTAAGTTGTCAAACCTACTCCGAGTTCTACTAGGTTTGTATCTAACCTTCCCTTGACAAAAGAGTGTATTACTTGGAAGAAAGAGAAATGATGACCAAGGAATTAGGACAATTTCGCCACTACTTTAAATTATAGATTTTGAGACTAGTGTATGACTATATGACGTCTAAGAGTTTATAGGGATATGCATATCTAATTCATTATGTGTCAAAACAACATAGTGTGGGTGTACAATTAACAAGCAAATCTGGCAAAATGTACATAAGGAACAAATGCAAACATCATACAAATTGTGGGATGCAAGTAATCTAGGTTCACTAAGGAGGATCCTAATTACTACTTGTTCAAAATGAAATCCTAATGGGAGATAAAGTTCACCGATGTAAACTATCTTTAGTCAAATGTAGGAATGAAAATTTTTCAAGTTAGAGAATGAGTATGAGACTATCACTAGTGGTGCTCAATTCAGGCTAAACACGACCATTTTTATGGGTTATACCACGAACCCAACTTCTCTCCTGGAAGCAATTCAACCGTTATGTCAAATTGAATTTCTAGTGCGATAGGTTCTCCAGTAGTCATTCTCATGTTAGAAAAATTCAAATTCCTATATTTGCCTATCGAAGTATAGCAAAGATGATATTAGCTTATTTCGCTAATACATGGCCTAATATGACTTAACTAACCATATTTTGAAAGTCGGTTAAGAAGATGACATGTATTACACAATATCCTACCAAAGGCAAGCACAATGTTTCAATCTTTTGTTTAAGATTTAGAGGTTATTGAGTTTAGATGGTGTATTTCCTGATCTCTTGAACGACATCTGTGTTTGTTGAGTTGTTACATGTTATTTTAACATGATTTGGTTTTATAGAGCCAAGAGATGCCTTAATGTGATACAATGTAGAATCTGCTACATTGAGAGTGTTTCAAGAACGCTCTTTTGCATATCTTGAGAAAAGAATCTAGTAAAGGTTACTTACCTCAATAGATCTTGTGAGTATTATATGATGTATGATTGAAATGAGACTTATTGTATCTTTCAACAAATATGCTTTTCTATGAGGAAACTTATCACTCTTACGAGTACTTAGTAAAATAAGTATTTTAGTATATGACCATTTTTATTTGTTTATGCAATGACACATGTTGTATTAGGTTATTAATTGAATCTAATATCATATATTTGTTAACAAAATGCAATGTATTCTCTTGTAACACAACCATTCATGTTACAAAAAAAATGAGATGCATATGAAAAATATATATATATATATATCCTTTGTCAATATATATATATATATATATATATATATATATATATATATATATATATCCTTTGTCAATCTTTTGATAAGAGAAATACATGTGATTTTCTCGAAGATTGATGACAAACATAATAGTTAATAACAAATTATCTATGACACTTTTAATTGACATGTGATTTTGAGTATTGAGTCGTTCATGAGCAAAGTTTGCATATGTTGTCTGTTTGCTCGTGTTTGGTTTTTTAGAAATGACACATTTACTAATTGCATTGCAAAGTAAATTACTTGAATATTTCGGATGAAACATCCAAGTTGTCAATCCTACTTAGTTGTGTATTTTATGCATCTTTTAAACATATTAGTTTAATGTTTGGAACACAACCATTGGACAAGAAGACTCAATATGGCATCTTCAACACAAGTGTGAGTTATCATCCGATGCATATTATTTTCGTCTTGAGAGGATGTCATTATTTTCATAACAACCGAGTGTGATTATGTATGTCGATTCAGGATAATATATTTCGTTATATTTTGATGTTATCTTGAAGTTAGACAAATAATGACTCCAATTTCATGTCCATACTCGAAAACTTGTCAATTAGATTCGATGATGATATCAATCATAATTTGAATAATGAATTGATATGTACTCGAAATCTTTCTTGACCCTCACGATCACTCCTTTTAAAAAGAAAATAAAAATTTAAGGAATGTGTTCCATTTATTTTAATACTAGTTGTATGTGTGAGGTTAATGACATATTAACTTAGTACTTCGAGATTGTCATTTATTTGTATGTGCAAAAAACAATTTATTATTAAGTATAATATTTTTAGTTTTAGACATATCATGAGTATAAAAATAATTATCTTAACCATTTTTATACAACATACGTAAAATACTAAATGTTTAAAACATTTTGTGTGTGTGTTAGATCAATGCAAGTTTAATACATTTTCTTTTACTTAAATACTAATGTATTAATATGATCTTTTATCTTGTTTAGACAACTCATGGTCAAGCAAGATAAAAGGATATATTGTTTTAGAGATCATGTTATGGATTTAATGAAAATGTTAAATATTTTGAGGTGATATATTTTTTACACTTAAACCTTTGGAAAAATAATTGTGTAAGACAATATCTTTCGACACACATGATCAACCAACTTAGTTTCCATGCCTATATCCCCTTTTTCTTTTAATTCTCCAAGATCATTACGATCATTAAAAGGATAGCAGCGACAACCAAAGGTGCGTAAGTATTTGACATTGGGTTTGTGTTTGTGAAGGATGTGATATGTAGTTTTTCTTAATCTTTTGTTTATGATTGATCGGTTTTGAGTGAAACATGCGGTTGATACGGCTTCAGTCCATAGGTTTAGTGGAAGATTTGTGGAGGTGAGCATTTTTCTGGCAGCTTCTACTAAGGTACGGTTTCGACGTTCGACTACACCATTTTGTAAGGAGTGTAAGCTATAGATCTCTGATGAGTAATGCCAACTGAATCGAAGAAGCTCTAAAGAGTCTGATTCGTAAACTCCGTTCGTTTATCAGTACGCACAATTCGGACTGTTGCTTGTTGACCAACTTGTACACGTTTAATGAACTTGATGATCACATCGGGTGTTTCAGCTTTTGAGGCAAGAAAATGAACCCAAGCGTAACGTGAGTAGTCATCCACAATAACCAATATATATTTCTTCCTATTTCTACCGACGATGCACATTGGACCACACAAATCCATATGCAATAAATGCAAAGGTGCAATGGAACTATGTTCAGGTTTGGATTTGAGTATTACACGAGTCATTTTCGCCAATTCACACGCAGAGCAAAGATGGTCTTTCTTGAATGAAACTTTTGGCAATCCTTTGACTAGGTTGTTGTAGGCAAGGTCGTTTAAAGTCCTAAAATTCAGATGAGAAAATTGACGATGCCATAGCCAGGCTTGTGATGATGATGCTTTTGCAAGCAAACAGATTTGTATGGGTGAGGTGATTTCTTTTAGAGCAATTTGGTATAGATTCAAATCCTTGGAGCCCTTGAGAATATCAACGCCTTTAAGAGTACGAACAATACACGAATGTTTTCTGAATGCCACCTCTAAACCGCTATCACAAAATTGGCCAATGCTAAACAAATTATGACCTAGCCCTTCGAGAAAGTAAACACGTTGAATTGTGACTTTTTCATAAATGAGTTCCCCATAGTCGGTGATTTTAGCAATGTGATCATTCCCAAAACGCACTATACCCAAAAATTTAGTCACAAATTTCTTGAGCAGTGCCTTGTTCCCTGTCATATGTCGGGTGTACCCCAAATCGAGGTAACAGAGACACACTTGGATAAGCTGCACATCAAAGCAAGAGACATAAAATTTTGAAACCGGTTGATAAAGTGGTTCTACGTAGTTAGATAGAATAGATTGCAGACCTAGTGGGTTGAATTTTTCTAAAATAGTGGTACTAGGTTCGCTTTTCTTCGTAACTTGTTCTACAACCTACGGTTTGGAACACTCTTCCAGTGGGTTTCCACCTAAGGCAGGATCTAGGTAATAATTCATGGTAATCAAAGATTCTACCCGTTGGGATGCACATCCAATTTTCTTTTTGCTTATGTGTTCTTGGATCTGTGGGAGCTTTCCTAGTAGTTTTGGCATTCACATTATCACAATTCAAATCATCATGCACACAATTAGCAGAAACAGAATTATAAAGAACAGAATCAAAACAAGCATACTTGCTTTTAGAAGCAACAAATCCATGTGTTAATACAAATATCGTCTAAAAAACGTTATATATATTTTACGATCTTTGCTATATTTTGTTGATGACAATAATAAACTTTATCTAAGCAAAGTGTAAAATTGTCAAGTCTTTTATATAAGTTTTACTTAAACACAAAAAAGATTTCAATATATGTTAACACTAACATGTACAAATCACTTTCACATTATGCTTCATAAGTCATGTTAGGAAAAGTGCCACATTAGGTGTCAAAGTAAAATAAGTATGTTTTACAAATAATAAAAATGTGTCTTATGCTAACATAAGTAATCAAACAATTTTAGTAACTCATTAACTAACTTATTACTTCTTAGTTAACATCATATAGCTAGTTACATTAAAACAATTTACAAGTTTACTTTGTTAATATTTTTTTATCAAAAATTTGGAAGATTTGCAAGTTTTGCAAAATCTGGTGTCAGGACTGGCGGAACCAAAAAATTACAAGGACGGAACCCTTTTTTTGGTTTCGGCCAATCCGTGGAATGCTGAGCCAAATGGCTATAAATAGCAGCCCAAACTCAGTTGTTTTCTCATCACTTACATACATAAACATACATACTCTCTTTCTCTCTCTTGTTCATATTTATCATCTAACTCATTCATATTTGTTTTTGTAAACTTTTTAAGTTGCAAGAAGATTACTTCATCAAGTACAGACTTACAAGCTTCAAGTATTTGTTACAAGTCTCCATTCATTCATCATAGTGTGTAGTGTATTCATTCATACAATATTGTTTGTACCAAACGATCAGAAACCTCTGTAGTGATCGGTTAGTATTTTAGTCCTCAAAATACGTAATGTGTCGGGAGTGGTTGTACCCGAGAAAGAACTCGACATCTAGCTTTGTGTTGGAAATATCATGTAAGCGACGTGTAAAGCTTTTCTCCGCCGGATAAAGGAGCTTGTTGATTAGTGAAGGATACTTTCGAGTTGGATACTCGGGGAGTGGAGTAGGGCAAGGAAAAAGAGTCCTTGTAGACTGGAACCACTATAAACACTCGTTTTGTGGTTTGACCGTTTCTATCTTTCTAGCATTTTACTTATTGTTATTTTGTTTGAACACGTTAGTTGATTTCAGATAAAGATAACAAAGAAAAGAATTTTAAAAATGGTAAAACTATTCAACCCCCCTTCTAGTTTTCCATAATTGGTATCAGAGCTACGTTACTCAAGAATTTTAAAATATATTGTATTTAAAACTTGGAACGATCTATGGATTTTGAAATTTTTAAAAAAGGGCAATCTATGCAAAGACCACCACTATTTGAACCAAATGGATTTATCTATTGGAAAAACCGCTTTGAAACTTATGTAAAATAAAAAGACATAGATCTATGGTATATAATTATAGAAGGTGATCACAAAGCTATAATAAAAGATATCATAAGTGGTCGGGATGAGGATACTTCACTTACTCGTTATAGTGATGAGCAAAATAAGTTGATTGCTAAAAATAATGAAGCAAAGATGATGCTTTACAATGCTCTACCTAGAAAAGAGTATGAAAGAGTCTTTATGTGCAAAACCGCTAAAGAAATTTGGCAATCTTTAATAATCACTCATCAAGAGAATTCACAAGTAAAGAATAACAAAATTGATCTTCTTGTTCAACAATATGAAGAAAAAAATATTCCTGAAGCTGAAATCATTGATAGTGCATTTGCTCGATTTAATACTATCATCACTTCTCTTAAAGCACTTGATGAATCTTTTTGTAGTAAGAACTTTTTCAGGAAATTCCTTAGAGCACCTCATCCAAAATAGGGAGCAAAAGTGACGGTTATTGAAGAATCTAAAGATCTTTCAAGTATGTCACTTGACAAGCTAATTGGAAACCTCAAAGTCCATGAAATGATAATCGAAAAAGATTAAGAGATCATTAAAGGAAAAAGGGAAAAAGTCAAGTCCATTGCCTTAAAGGCAAAAATGGAGTCAAATGATGAAGAAGAATCTAGCTCAGATAGTAAAGATGAAGAATATGTGATAGAACTTATGCACGCCATCACCAAATAAGTTCTCGGACCGTTTTGGACTCCATGTTGTTTAGACCTTGATCTAGGATAAACAATAAGCACAATAATAATGATCAAAATAAGATGCACAGCGGAATACCAAAAGATTCATTATTATTATCAAGGTTCTTCGCCAATATCACTAACACTAACAATATACAAAACCTAGGCATCCGTTGTAGGAACTTGATGCCTAGACACAACCTACACTTTAGACGTCTACATCTTTGACACACACACACTTTTCCTACGCCTCTAATCCTCTTTATATAATAGAGGATTAGGGTTACACAAAGAATATTCTAGAATAATAAAAGATACATATAAATCTTTTCCTTTTGTGAAGTTTTATTCTTTGTCTCCATAAGTCCCTCATCTTTCACATGTTTTGTCTTTATCAACTCAACTTTTAGACCCAACAATCTTCCCCTAGTTGATAATGACAAAACCAATAAGCATGAACTTCCCCTGAAGTTAATATGTCATGAAACATGCGACTTTCCCTTAAACAATGCATATCATCAAGGATCTTCAAGCTGCAATCTTTAATATATTCTTCCCCTTTTTGTCATGATCAATAGGGGACTAAAGAATGCAACTTTGATCTTCATAACCACGAGCTAGTACCATACATCCAACTTAGTCTTCCAATATCTTGAATCGCCCTCCATTAATGAACACCAAAACGCTTTCTTTTATAAATGAATCCAAGACAGAAAAATTCCAAATCTTCAGTAAAATACCAACTAGCAATCATAAAAACCTTCACCTCGATTTAGCACATAAATGGTTAATCATTTAAACACTTAAGCTTCCCCTGAAACCCATATGTTAACCATTTTCATGATTCTTCAAATCTGTAGGCGTTATATATTGTTGAAGAAAAATAATCATCACCAATTTGATGTTGAAGTAGAAGAAACCAACCTTGTGTCTTATGCCTTGTACTAAAAGACTTCGAACGTATACTCCTCAAGTATAGGGAGACCGCAATCTCTTGACAACAACCACTGAGCACAATAACGTAACTCCTTCAAGTGTTTTGTCAATTCGTAGTCACCTGAACGAACAAACAAGTTACCTTTAAAGTGTAACACCCACCTTAAGATATAATAAGACACAACCTTGAAAAATTCCACCGCATCATCAAATAAGCAACAAAAACTCCTCTTCTCCAATAAGAAATTAATTCGAGCCTTTAAAACATTTAACGAACATAAACCAAAAACAAATCCAATCTCCATGTGTGTGTGAACTTCCCTTGTGTGTGTGTAAACCAATAACCAATACTTCCCCTTACTGCTCGTAAATTATGCAACTAGCAGCAGTATTAATCAGTAAGCGCATCAGCAGAAACTTGAAGCTAGCAGTAGAATAAATTACAACTAGCAGCAAAATGTATCAAACGTAGCAGTAGAATAAAATACACATCGAGCAGCAGAATGATACAATTAGCAGCACAATAAAAAATACCAAGCAGCACTATAAATGTAAGCGCAGCAGTAGAATTAAATACCACTAGCAGCAGAATCAATAATAAGCCCACGTGATATGTAATTGATGAACTCAAATAAGTACATTTTATTACCGTCATTTATCCTATTTATTTGACTTGTTTTGTTACATTATCTGTGAGAATTGATACTTAATCATTTACTTTTGTAATTCTCAGTTAAAAACAAGCATTTGGTGAAACTTGGCGATTTTGGACTAATTATGGAGCAAAACAAGCAAGAAGTTAAGAGTCTACTGAAATGTACAAGATCAAGACAAATCTGCTCCAGATACGCCGCATCGTACTTATTACATACGGCGCATCACTATCAAGATTTCACAAGATACGATCCAAGATACAAGAGGACATGCGCCGCATCTATAAATGGAGTTACGCCGCATCTTCTGGCGGTGTACGAATATTCCTGAATATATTAATCTTGGACCCCACGCGAAGTTAAGACAATGCGTCGCATCTACTTATTAGATGCGCCGCATCTTACCCTCTGACAGAAACTATAAATACCCCACAGTCAGACGAAGAAAAAGAGTTCGACAGTTTTACAAGACCAAAGTACAGAAACCCTAAGGCCGAACTCAGACGATTAGGCAGCACAAGACACACCCGAACGAAGATACAAGAGCTGTAAGAAGGTCCTGCATGTATTTAATTCATTAAGTAGTTTTGTTTTATTGTGTTCGTAAACTTTAATTCATCAGGATTGGTGGCTTGTGTAATGTGAGGAGAAAGATTGCACTCCCTTAAAACTGCTTTCCCATCAATTAAAGTTTATATGTTGATGTCTTTGGTTACTACTTATTAGTGCATTGATAACCTCTGTGTTTATTAGTGGCCTGCGCATTTGACTACGGAAGAGAATGTGGCTCCCACGGTTGTTACTAAATTGATCACTCAGGAATAACTTTTAGACATAAGTAATCATTAAGGGATTTCTCGCCGATAAGATTAGGACCAACGAGAAAGGGTTAACTACATACACTTCATATAAAACTATCAATAAATCAAGTGACAATCTACTTAATCATCAGGA
Organism: Artemisia tridentata subsp. tridentata; assembly: GCA_021014915.2. Taxonomy (NCBI): domain Eukaryota; kingdom Viridiplantae; phylum Streptophyta; class Magnoliopsida; order Asterales; family Asteraceae; genus Artemisia; species Artemisia tridentata. The sequence goes on from CP139509.1 coordinate 287,151,295, forward strand.
CAGGTCTTCTTATTGTCTCGAGTATTTATCTGTGTACGTGTGTGCCTATCGCTAATTCGTGCTCATTAGTTTATTTTATTATTTAATTGCAACCAAAACGTGCCAGTCTCTCAGGCTGAACCCCCTTGCGTTAGATTAGGTTGTATATTTAGCTTAGAATATTGAAATACTGATTAGAATAACTAGATAATACGTTCCACTCTTAGTGATCGACACTCTACTTACCATTATATTCATACTGACCGGGTACACTGCTCGTTAAGTGTGTGTGTTATTGATAAGTCGGCTAAATATAAATTTAAAACTTGAGTAGGCATTAATACTGCTAAACCGCAACGACACGTCGCACGCATCAGTAATCAACATCATTCGTACCATGCGACAATAAATGCTTCAACATACTGTCTCAATCGAGTATGACCCACGATTAATATATCCCAAGAATAATTCATCCACTGACCATGATTAAAACAATAAAATACGATGATAACCAATTATGGAAAGCAACATCAGCTCCAATCCCATAGAAAAATAATAACCACGATCTCAGTAGAGAAATTAATTAAAACAGTATGAGATTAATCAGTTGCAAGCGCATCCAAAAGACGACAAACCAATCATTGACCAAGTTAACAATCAATAATCTACCATCGACCCCACAACCATGATCGATTAATAATAATAGGGAATCGACAAAACAAATCAACCATGTACTGTACGAGGTGTATTTCATTTGAATCACTTACCACATGCGACAAACCGATTGATTAAATTATGATTATTCACTATGACCCACTTCGATCAATCAGCAGCAGCAGCATATACGAAACCTTTTCTTCAAACTGCTTATGTCGACATCTTTTTCCTCAACAGTAAAAACCTTGTAACATCGCTAGATCGAGAGCCCCCCACTCTCTGATACCACCTGATAGAACTTATGCACGTCATCACCAAATAAGTTCTCGGACCGTTTTGGACTCCAGGTTGTTTAGACCTTGATCTAGGATAAACAATAAGCACAATAATAATGATCAAAATAAGATGCACAGCGGAATAACAAAAGATTCATTATTATTATCAAGGTTCTTCGCCATCATCACTAACACTAACAATATACAAAACCTAGGCATCCGTTGTAGGAACTTGATGCCTAGACACGACCTACACTTTAGACGTCTACATCTTTGACACACACACACACTTTTCCTATGCCCCTAATCCTCTTTAAATAATAGAGGATTAGGGTTACACAAAGAATATTCTAGAATAATAAAAGATACATATAAATCTTTTCCTTTTGTGAAGTTTTATTCTTTGTCTCCATAAGTCCCTCATGTTTCACATGTTTTTTCTTTATCAACTCAACTTTTAGACCCAACAATATGCCATAGCCGTAAGAGACTTCAAAAAGTTCTTTAGAAGACGAGGGAAGTTTGTAAGATAACCTCGAGAATACAAGAAACCTTTTCAGAAAGATCGTGACGATAAGAAAGGAAAAGGCAAAAGAAAATGTTTTAGATGTGGAGATACAAGCCATCTTATAGGATATTGTCCTAAGCCACCTAAAAACAAGAATCAAAGTGCGTTTGTAAGTGGTGCTTGGAATGAAAGTGAAGATGATGACGAGGAGCCAAAGAATGACGAAATTGCTCTCATGGCTCAAGACTCAAATGAGGTACACTCTGACTCATCTTACTCTTCTATTGATGATGACACATTACAAAAAGAATATAACAAACTGTGTGAACTTAGTTTGAAAATCGTAGACAAAAACAAGTTTTTAAAAACCAAAAAGGAATTTTTAGAAAATGAAGTTTATGAATTAAAAGAAAAAGCAAAACGTTTAGAAGAGTAAAGCCATTGACAAGGTATGTATATCATGTCGAGAGCTTGGACTTGAAATTGAGAGACTTAAACTCACACAGGATGTGCTTATTAAACAAAATTCTAAGTTCAAAAGGTTTGATAAAAATATTTGTTGTGCGGATGAAATAATGAAAATCCAGAAGTTGCCATACGATAAAACTAGACTATGGTTTATGAAATCAGGAACATTAAGTAGTCTAACGAAACAAGCCAAAAAACTGCAAGAAACTATTCCAACAACCTCAGAAAGCCACGGACCAGACGGGCCCAAAAAATTGGTTCCGTTAGTTAAAATTTTTGGGTTCGTGGGTTCCTCCGAAGAACAGAAATATTGCAAATCGGCTCGTACTGAGTTTGTTAAAGTCACAAACAAATCCAATGTTGCTACAAATGAAAGTAAACAAAAACCAGCTGTTATAATAGGTGTAGGACTTGCTAAAAAAGAGTTTAGATCTAAAACTACTCAACAAAGGTCTAAAACACCCATTCTCAAATGTCCCTTTCCAAAAAGTAACTACAACACACAACCTAATTATCAAAATACAAGTTGGAATCAAAACTTTCTTAGGCATTATCAAACTCCTAATTACATGCCATGGAACTCATATACACCATTCCCATACATGAACCAAGTAAATGGGATGTTTAACCAAAATGGACCCATGAGATATGACGGACCAAATGCTTGAGTTTTTATGTGACTTAGGTAAGCTTGAAAGTCAGATTGGAACCAGACGAGTGGATAAAAGATAGTGGTTGTTCAAGGCATATGACGAGAGACAAAAGCCTCTTCTCAACTTACCAAGAATATGATGGAGGTAATGTTACTTTTGGTAGCAAATTGAAAAGCAAAATCATCATAAAAGGTACAATCTCTCATAACTCTCTCACTGTTGAAAATGTCGCTCATGTTGATAATCTAGGATTCAACCTACTTAGTATTAGTCAACTATGCAGTAAAAAGTATGATGTTCTATTTAGTGAAAACGAAAGTAAAATACTAAAAGATGGAATAACCCTAGCAAAAGGAGTTAGGAAGAACAACATATACATTATGAAGATTGATAAAACATCTAGTGATAAACTTTGTGTCACCTCTTTAGATGATTCCTCAACTCTTTGGCATAGACACTTAGGCCACGCAAATATGAGACTTATCCAATCTCTATCTTCAAAAGAACTCGTTTGGAACTTACCTAAGTTGAGATATGACCAACACTTTTGTGATGCTTGCAAAATTAGAAAACAATTTCATAGTAGCCATAAGGCTAAAAATATGGTGTCTAGAACTTCTGCATATGAATTTATTTGGTACATCCGCTATACAAAGTTATGGAGGCAACTTCTACACTTTGGTCATAGTACATGATTATTCATGATACACTTGGACAAAAATTTTGAAAAATAAAAATGAAGCTTTTGATCAATTTGAAATTCTTAGTAAGAAAATTAAAAACCAACTAGGAAGTCGCATTGTGTCAATTAGAACGGATCATGGTCGTGAATTTGATAATGAAATACAATTTGGAGATTTTTGTGATGCCAACGGCATAACACATAACTTTTCAGCTCCTCGTACTCCTCAGTCAAATGGTGTAGTAGAACGTAAAAACCGGACTCTTCAAGAGATGAGTAGAACAATGCTTAATGAACAAAACATACCACAAAAATTTTGGTGTAACGCCGTTGACACATCAACCTACATTTTAAATAGAGTTTTAATTCGACCATTTTTGAACAAAACACCATATGAACTATATAGAGGTAAAAAGCCTACGCTAGGATTCTTTAGAGTTTTTGGAAGTAAATGTTTTATTCTAAACACTAAGGATTACCTCAGCAAATTTGACCCAAAGTCTTATGAAGGTGTATTCCTTGGATATTTACAAAATAGCAAAGCTTATATTGTTTTAAAAAAAGAAACCTTAAGAGTCGAGGAATCGTTGAATGTAACATTTGACGAAAGTCCACCTCCCTCTAAGACATCACCTTTGGTAGATGATGACTTAGTTGAAAGTCAACTTATTGAAAACCAAGATAATCTAGATAATGACAAGGAAGATGAACTATTAAATAAAGAAATTGTCAATATCAAAGAATCTAAAAGTCATCCATCAGATAATGTCATAGAAAAAATTAATGAAAGAACCTTAATATCGAAAGTCCAAAATCAAAGTAACTTCTTTTGTTTTGTATCAACCGTTGAACCAAAAAATATAAATGAGGCTATAAAAGATGAATCTTGGGTCATAGCTATGTAAGAAGAATTAAATCAATTTGTTAGAAATGATGTTTGGACATTACTGTCTCAACCAAAAAGTCAAACTATAATTGGAACAAAATGGGTCTTTCGAAATAAAATAGATGAAAATGATGTAGTATCAAGAAACAAAGCTAGGATAGTAGCACAAGGCTATAACCAACAAGAAGGTATTGACTACGATGAAACTTTTGCTCCGGTTGCTAGGCTCGAGTCTATTAGAATTTTACTTGCATATGCATGTGCACATGATTTTAAACTTTTTCAAATGGATGTCAAAAGTGCATTTTTGAATGGATTTATAAATGAAGAAGTGTATGTCGCACAACCTCCGAGCTTCACCGATTTTGAAAAACCAAATCATGTTTATAAACTTAAAAAGGCTTTATACGGACTTAAGCAAGCACCAAAAGCATGGTATGATCGACTTAAAACATTCTTAGTTGAACATAAGTACACCATGGGCTTAGTAGATAATACTCTCTTCACCAAGAAAAAGGATTTACATATTATTATTGTCCAAATATATGTGGATGATATCATATTCGGATCAACTTGTCAAGAGCCATGTGATTATTTTTCAAAACTAATGCACGACAAGTTTGAGATGAGTATGATGGGAGAACTAAAAATTTTCTTAGGACTTCAAATCAAACAATTAGAAGACGGAATATTCTTTAACCAATCTAAATACATAAAAGACATGCTTAAGAAATTTGGTCTTGAAGATTCTAAACGGATTAAAACACCTATGTCATCGGAAACCAAACTCACCAAGGATGAAGAAGGTGATTCAGTAGACAATACTAAATATAGAGGAATGATCAGTTGCCTACTTTACCTTAAGGCTAGTAGACCCGAAATTATGTTTAGTGTTTGTCTATGTGCTCGCTTTCAAGAAGATCCCAAAACATCACATCCTGAAGCCGTAAAACGAATATTTAGATACATAAAAGGCACTACATAACTAGGATTATGGTATCCCAAAGGAACGGGTGTTGAAACCATAATGTATGCTGACTCGGACCATGCTGGTGATTATGTTGACCGAAAAAGTACAAGTGGTATATGTACTTTTGTCGGACATTGTCTCACCTCATGGTTTTCCAAGAAACAAACGGCTCTCACCATTTCAACAACCGAAGCCGAATACGTATCAGCAGGAAAAGCATGTCAATAAGCTCTATGGATGAAGCAAGCTCTTGTCGACAACGGCATTCAACTTAATGACATCTCTATTCTTTGCGACAACAAAGGAGCTATCGACCTTAGTAAAAATCCAGTTCAACATGCTCGAACTAAACATATTGAAATCCGTCATCACTTTCTTCATGACAATGTTCAAAAAAGGAAACATCTCAATCAAGAAAGTATCCTCAGAAGACAACATTGCCAATATCTTAACTAAACCCCTTAAACGAGAACCTTTTAGCCTTCTTAGACTCGGACTAGGACTAATGGAACCTAACTCACAGCCATAAGTAAATAGAACCTTAGCTTAAACCCTCGTTTGACCAAAAAGACTAAACATTGACTAAATCAATATCTGGCCTAAGGTACCTTGTGATAACAAGGACGAAACTAAAAATTTGGTTCCGCCCAATCCGTGGGTACCTGGGTCAAAGTTTTGACTGTTTAAAACAAACACTCCTCCTCAAAAATTAAAACACATAACGAATCAAACTCACTCCACGCTACACTCAACTTACAATTCAGTGATTTCCTTCAACCAATCTTTGCTCTAATCAACATTGTAAGTTTCCTCATTATCTTTCTCCTCTCAATTCTGAGTCTAGGGTTTCTATTTTATGCACAAAACCAAAACTTGGGGATTATGCATTACTTTAGGTAAATTATGAAGTACATTTGTTTATTATACAACTAATCATGTTTCCCTTAGTTAGGAATTGCATTAGGAAGTACATAAAACTAATTTGCTAAAAACCCCATGTCAAATTTTTGTAAAAACTTCTCACAATTAGGATACAAATTTTCCTACACATTGTTCATACAAATAAAAACGTTATGTTTAAACATCACTTGCATAATGTCTCTTGAATACTAAAGGAAGTACATAATAAATATGTATTTTCGGGTACATTCAATCGAAGCTACATTAAATTAGGAGCGTTTGGGTTATCTCTCAAATTGTTACAAAACTACTAAAGAATTTCTTTTATGCATTAAACGAGTCGAGATAACCGCACCTCCACATTGTCTTCATATAGGCACACACTAGAACATTATATCAAAATTCTCATTAGTTTCGACTAAATTGTGAATTATTTGTCTCTAGGACCAAAAATGCCTCCCGCCAGTACTTATGACCACAAAGACACTCTCGCCTACATACCTCCTCATCATAGGACTAAGGGACTTTCTAAAGTACAAGTCAAAATCTTCAAAGCTCTAGAAAAAAGTTATTTTCATGAGGGTAGAACCATACACCCATCCTTTTTAGAAGTCATAAACATTCCTCAAGAACTTGCAACAATCAACTTTGATTGTCTCATAAAAATCGACGAACAAATTTTTCCTAGATTCCTCCTTGAGTTCTATGCAAGCGTAGTTCTCTCAAGTGATGATGATGGATTCATGTCAATTCATTTCAAAGCAAACCAACATGAGTTTCACATACCTCTCCGTCAATTTTTCGAAGTCTTTGGACTCCCATGTGAAGCTACATTCCTTTACTTGGATAAATGGTCCCTCACAACTCATGACGCAATCGTTGATCGTACTCCTCCATACCAAACTCCTTTAGTTGACAAAGAAACAATCCGAGAACATTTGTTCCTTCCTCGAGTTTCGGGTATTAGAACAACTCGTTCGGATGAAGAAATCAACCGAGATCCATTCGGAATGGAACTAAATGAACTCAAACCTCAATTCAAGAAATGGGAAGAAATCATTAGGGCAAACGTCCTATGTACCATTGGAAACCGCGATCACATCAATGCTTGTCTTTGTTACATGCTCTATAGTGTATCAACTCATCAACCTTTCAAGTTAGCTTACTATGTTGCCAAAAGGATGGCCGACATACCCACTCTTGTAACCACGGCTCTTTCTTATGTTGGGAATAAAATATTCAAGTCAAAGAGCCTGCCAAAGATGTTAAAGAGCCTGCTAGTTGATTTTTGAAGAGTACGAAGATGTTCTACCAGTACCTTCTGGGTAGAAGGTACTGCTAGCTGATGAAGAGCCTGCCAAGCTTATGTCAAGTCAATTAGATATTTAGTTGAATTATTAGTCTTTGTACATTGTTATACGTTATGTAGAAGTAGTGTAGTCCTCTGTGGTTCACAGAAGAATATGGCAGAGTTGTACATTGGTAGTTGTATTTAATTGTAGGCGCCAATATAGTCAAAGTATAGTTTTATATTCAACCACTTGACAATCTTGTAATAAGATATCCTTATCTTATAAAAGGATATCTTAGTCACCACTTCATGCATGCATCTTTACCAACTCATAACCAAAAACAAACTATCTCTCAAGTAACTTAGTTACTTCAATTCACAAATCCTTTTTACAATCTTAGATTCAAGATTACTTTGTAATCCCGGTGATACTTAGATCATCCGTATTATTTCATCAATAATATTGAATCGTTTTGTGTTAACCAAAGTTGTGTTCTTTGTTCTTTGCATTCTCACGTTTACTTAAACTCACCACCTTGTGTTCTTTTAAGTGTGTTGTAGTAGATTCCGCATGCTAAACACATTCAATACATAAATATCTCAAACAAACAGAACAAACGTTCCACAAGTGGTATCAAAGCTAGGCTTGATATTTACTAATTTAAAAGAACAATGGATGTTGAACATATTCAAACAAATGTTGCAGCTAAACTTCCATTACTTAAGCAAAATGAGTTTGAAATGTGGAGACTAAGGGTTGAACAATACTTTCAAGTGCAGGACTATGCACTTTGGGAGATCATTGAACAAGGCAATTCATTTAAACCCCAAATCACCACTACAACAGTAAATGATGCTCTTGTAACAAGAATACAAGACCAACCATCAAATGCAGATGAAAAGATTCAGAAGAGAAATGATCTAAAAGCAAGGAGTATGTTACTGATGACTATTCCAAATGATCAACTTCTGATCTTTAACAAATACAAAGATGCCAAAACCCTTTTTAAAGCTATTGTGGCTAGGTTTGGTGGTAATGATGCTACCAAGAAAACACAGAAAACACTTCTCAAACAACAATTTGAGAACTTTACAGCCACAACCAATGAGTCTTTGGACAGTATGTTCAATAGACTTCAGAAGCTTGCAAGTCAGTTAGCCATCCATGAAGTGATGATAACTCAAGAAGACCTAAACTCTAAATTTCTTAGGTGTTTACCTTTAGAATGGTCTATGCATGTCATTGTCTGGAAGAACAAGCCAGATATTGACCAGATGAGTCTCAATGATCTCTACAACAATTTCAAAATTGTAGAACATGAAGTAAAGAAGACTACTGGGTCAAGTTCAGGAAATATGGCTTTTGTTTCATCCCCAAGCATCTCAAAGGTTGATAATGAAGAAAAAGGTGGCAGAGAAGAAGGTACTGCCAGTACAACCTTTGGTACTGCTAGTACTTCTAGTAGTACCAAATCCATTTTAGATGAAACAATTGGGTGTGCTTTTCTTACATCTCAACACAATGGGTCCGTATTAACTTTTGAAGACCTTCAAGAGATTCATCCTGATGATCTTGAAGTGATGGACATAAAGTGGCAACTTTCACTTTTAAGCATTAGAGCTAAGAAGTTGTTGATGAGGACTGGCAAGAAGATAATGATAAATGGAAATGAGCCTGCTGGCTATGATAAGTCAAAAGTGGAGTGTTACAACTGCCACATGATGGGTCACTACTCTAGAGAGTGTAGAAGACCTAAGAAGCAGGATGACAAGGGTAGAGGGTTTGACAACAGGAATAAAGGAAGCTTTGAGAAGAAAGGAAGCTTTGAAAGCAAGAGTAAGGTTGTTGAAGTTGCTGAGCCAAAAGCAATGGTTGCTATTGATGGCATGGGTTTTGATTGGAGTTTCATGGGTGAAGATGAGTCAACTTCTGATGAATTGGCTTTGATGGCATTCTCCACTCCTGAGGTACAAACTATCAAATGTTCTAGCAATTGTGAATTTCTTAAAGAATTAGAAGTTATAAGAAAATCTTATGATGAGCTAAAAATAGAAGAAAGAAAAACCCAACAAACCTTATTTAACCATCAATGTGGTATGGCCAAACTAGAAAAACAAATCATTCACTATAGAGAAAATGAACTCACATTTTCTGATGCTAAAGCTGCTCTTAATAGACAAATATTTTTGAAAGATTCAGAAATAGAAATGGTAAGGAATGAGTGTACTAAAGTTACATTGGCTAGAGATAATATTCAATTGACTGTTACTAAATTGGAAAATGCTTCTGAGTGTACTAGGAGCATAGTAGAGAATCAGATGAATAAGAGAATAAAATCAGGGATAGGATACAATGAATGTCCACCTCCTTATAGAGGAATTCCTTGTCCTCCAGGATCAGATCTTGCTGAATCAGGTGTGCATGAAGTCATTAAACCATTGGCTAAACCTGTAGTGATAAGTGAACCTTCTGAGAATGCTAAGAATGCCCCACTCTCTAAGGTGCTCACTGATAAAAGACCGGATGTCCTAATTATTGAAGATTGGGTATCTGATGATGATGAAGATGAGACTACTCCTATCAAAGGAATCAAAGTAGGACCATTAAGTCTTAAGAAAGTAGAAGTTAAAGCTAAGGCTAAAGCTGTTTTGAAAACAGTTGAAAGTTGTAAAAATTGTAATAACAAACCTAGGGGAAGCCAAAGAAATTGGAACAACCTTAAGTCACAACAACTAGGTGATGACTTTGTTATGTTCAATAAGGCTTGTTATTATTGTGGTAGCTTTAATCATCTTCATGCTTATTGTAATAAATGGGTTTCTGGGAGTAAATCAAAGTCTAAAACAAATGTTACTCACCCCAGAAAAAGTTTTGTTAAGTCTAAAACCACAAATGTTAAACATACTGATAGACAAAATAAGCCTGTTATTGCAAAACCAACTGATAAGGGTACAAGAAACACTTTCAAATGTGTACCAAAAGTTGTGAATAGTCCTATTCAAAAGAAATCTGTGGTCAAAACACAAATTTGGAAACCAAAAACCAAAGGTCCTGCTAGACCAAAAGGTCCTGCTAGACCAAATGGTACTGCCAAGATTGGTATTACCAAAATTGGTACTGATAGACCAAAGACCACACAATGGATTAAAAGGGAAAGTGCTGTTAAGTCCTCAGCATGTTGGATTTGGAAACCAATCCAATCAAAAGGTGCATCAACAATCCTGAAAAGGTTTGATTTTATTGATGCAAGAGGCAAACCCAAGTCTGTCATGGCTTGGGTACCCCAAGGAAACTAATATGTTTATTCATGTGCAGGAACATTCAATTGATATTGAAGATCAAGGATATGTTGATAGTGGATGTTCAAGGCACATGACAGGCAACATGTCATTCCTCTCAGACTTCAAAACTTTTGATGGAGGATATGTTACCTTTGGGGGAGGAATAAAAGGAAAGATCACTGGTAAAGGTACCATCAAAACCAGTAAACTAGATTTTGAAAATGTGTATTTTGTGAAAGAACTTCAGTTTAATCTTCTTAGTGTCTCACAAATGTGTGACAAAAAGAACAATGTTCTCTTTACTGACAATGAATGTATGGTTCTTTCTTCTGATTTTAAGATGCCTGATGAGAGTCAGATCCTTCTTAAAATTCCAAAAAGAAACAATATGTACAGTGTCAATTTAAAGAACATTGATCCTAAGGAGAGTCTAACTTGTTTGGTAGCAAAGGCCTCATTGGATGAATCTATGCTTTGGCATAGAAGGCTTGGTCATGTAAACTTTAAAACAATCAACACTATTGCAAAATATGATTTGGTAAGAGGTTTACCCAAAAAGATTTTCCAAAACGACCAAACTTGTGTTGATTGTCTAAAAGGCAAACAACATAGAGCTTCTTGTAAGCCCAAGACCCAAAACTCTATTTCTCAGGCTTTACATATGCTTCATATGGATCTCTTTGGTCCTACTAATGTGTGCAGCTTGAATGGAAAAAGATATTGTCTGGTTGTTACTGATGATTATAGCAGATTTTCATGGGTTTTCTTCTTAAGATCTAAACATGAAACTAGTGAGATACTTAAAACATATATCACTGAGGTAGAAAACCAATCTGATAAGAAGGTCAAAGTCATCAGATGTGACAATGGGACAGAGTTCAAGAATAGAGTTGTGGATGACTTTTGCAAGGAAAAAGGCATAAAAAGGGAATTTAGTGTAGCTAGAACCCCACAACAAAATGGAGTAGCAGAAAGAAAGAATAGAACACTTATAGAGGCTGCTAGAACTATGTTAGTAGACTCTAAGTTGCCTATTTCATTTTGGGCTGAAGCAGTTGGTACTGCTTGTTATGTACAAAACAGGGTTCTTGTGACAAAACCACATAGAAAAACACCTTATGAACTTTTCTTTGGAAGAACACCATCTTTAAGTTTTATGAGACCTTTTGGTTGTCATGTCACTATTCTAAATACAAAAGATCATTTAGGCAAGTTTGATGGAAAAGCAGATGTTGGCTATTTGATAGGGTATTCCTTGCAGAGTAAGGCCTATAGAGTGTTTAACACTTGCACTAGGCTAGTAGAAGAAAATCTTCACATAGAGTTTCAAGAGAAACTAACAAATGTGAAAGGAATTGGACCAGATTGGATGTTTGATGTTGATAGGCTTTCAGAATCTATGAATTATGTGCCTGTTACAGGTACAAATACTAATGTTAATGCAGGTTTTGAAGACAATGTTGAAACTCCTAAAGATCAAGATTACATCTGGATGCCAATTTGGAAAAGTATGGATCTATCTTCAAGTCAAGAAGGACCTTCAAATACAAGAAATGAAGGCAATGAAGAAGATCATGGAACTAAGAATCAAGAGAATCAAGAAAGTGGTGCTAATGACAATGGTACTGCTAGTTCACCAGATGGTCCTGCTAGTTCATGTAATGATACTGCTGAGCCATTGAATGTTCAAATAAATGATTCTTTACCAGAAGAAAGGGGGATTAGCAATCTTCCATCTACATATGAAGTTCCTAAAACACCCAACACTAGAATTCTCAAAGATCACTCAACTGATGATGTGATTGGAAGCATAAATTCTGGTGTTAGAACAAGATCTCAAGTTGGTTTATCTCAAGTCTTATCTTCAGATGAAGAAGGGTTTATCTCCTCTATTTATGAAGAAAAGAATAATGATACTTCCAATATATGCCTGTTTTCATGTTTTCTATCTCAGGCTGAACCCAAAAACATAAACAAAGCTTTAGATGATGCAAGTTGGGTGGAAGCTATGCAAGAAGAGCTTCACCAATTCAAGATTCAGAAGGTTTAGGATATTGGTTGATTTGCCAGAGGTCATAGGGCAATTGGAACCAAATGGGTATTCAGAAACAAGAAAGATGAAAGGGGTATAGTGATCAGAAACAAGGATAGATTGGTAGCACAAGGATATACTCAAGAAGAAGGGGTAGATTATGAAGAAGTGTTTGCTCCAGTTGCAAGACTTGAAGCAATTAGGCTTTTCTTGGCCTATGCTTCATTCATAGGCTTCACTGTCTATCAAATGGATGTTAAGAGTGCATTTTTATATGGTGAAATTGAAGAACCAGTATATGTATCTCAACCTCCAGGCTTCATAGATGCAGAGTATCAGACAAAGTTTACAAGGTTACCAAGGCTTTGTATGGCCTACACCAAGCTCCTAGGGCATGGTATGAAACATTGGCTTGTTTTCTACTAGAAAGTGGATTCCAAAGAGGCAGGATTGATCCAACTTTGTTCATCAAAAGAACAAAGAAAGACATCTTGCTAGTGCAGATTTATGTTGATGACATTATCTTTGGATCAACAAACCAAGACTTGTGTGTACAATTTAAAAAACTTATGCATAGTAAGTTTGAAATGAGTTCCATGGGGGAACTTACTTTCTTTTTGGGTCTCCAAGTGAAACAATCCAAAGAAGGCATATTTATCAGCCAAGATAAGTATGTAGCAGAGATCCTAAGGAAATTTAATTTTGCTGATTCTAAAGTTGCAAGTACACCAATGGATCCAGACAAAGGGCTACTCAAGGATGCTGAAGGAGAAGATATGGATTTGCACAATTATAAATCAATGATTGGGTCTTTGATGTACCTTACATCATCAAGACCAGATATCATGTTCTCAGTATGTGTATGTGCAAGGTTTCAAATACATCCCAAGATCTCTCACCTCACAGCAGTCAAAAGAATCTTTAGATATCTTAAGGGTCAACCTAGGTTGGGTCTTTGGTATCCAAGGGAATCATCTTTTGAATTGGTGGCTTATTCGGATAGTGACTATGCTGGTGCAACTCTAGACAGAAAATCCACAACTGGTGGATGTCAATTTCTTGGTTGCAGACTAATCTCTTGGCAATGCAAGAAACAAACAATGGTGGCCAATTCTACAACTGAAGCAGAATATGTTGCTGGTGCAAGTTGTTGTGGGCAAGTTCTTTGGATCCAAAATCAGATGCTTGACTATGGGTACAATTTTCTTAACACCATTATTTATATTGACAATAGCAGTACTATTTGTATCATCAAAAACCCAGTTCAACACTCAAAAACAAAACATATTGAAATCAGACACCATTTCATAAGGGATTGCAATGAGAAAAGGTTAATTCAATTAGTTAAAATTGATTCTGAAAAGAATTATGCAGACCTTCTCACCAAAGCTTTTGATTTAGGTAGATTCAAATATCTTGTAGGAGGTATTGGAATGATAAATCTTTGAATAACATGTGTTTTTGTTCATAAAATTAACTGGTATTAGCTTTTAAACATGGTACTGCTAGTTAGTCAAAGGTACTGTCTATTCATAATTGGTCCTGCTGATATAAAATTCCTATGTTTTGTTTCACATTAAGGCTTGAATGTTTAAAATGCTATAGATCAAGTGCTTTGCACTTTGTTCTTTTGGTTTGCAACTAACACATTTCAGGTAGATAACAAAACAAGAGTTCTTCCAAACAAAAAGGAGCAACAAAAGTTATATTCATTTCAGGAGAGATAACAATCTCAGGGGAGGAATTAATAGCCCAGAATGGAAGAGAAACCAATTTATGAAAGGAAAGACAAGAGCATACATAGAATGAAGTTGCCAAAGTTGAAAAAGAGAGAGTTTAGATCAACAAATTATCGCTTAGAAGGATAAGAACAAGCTTTAATTCTCTCCCAAGGAAGAAGGCTCATCTTTTGTATCCCTCACCAATTTTAAACTAAAGAGTTGCTAGTCTTAGCAACGCTTGTAAGACAATCAAATCGTGATGGTGTAGTTACAAAAATTGGTTTATAACTGACCATACTAACTTGTAAATAGTTAGCTAGTCCTTAAGCAAACGGCTTTTGGTAAAGACAACTCAAATCCGTTGATAGCTGGTAGTTTGCTAAAAACTATAAGGGATTTTTATAAAACTTTCAAAGGTACTGGTAGTTCAAAATTGGTACTGCTAGTGTAAAAAGGTACTGCTAAATAGCCGTTGAGCCTGTCAGAAAAAGTTTTAGCCATTAGGCCTGGTAGTTAAAATTAGCCGTTGGGGTAGTTATGTAAATTACTGATGATTATATTATATTATATTTCACATATAAAAGATCTTTTTAACCGCCTATACATTTACTTATTATAATCTTTCTTATTGTCGGTTAAAAGTAATTCTCTCATATCTTCTTTCATCAGTCATTATCATAATTCACATACACCTTTCATCTTCTACAGTACTACCAACAAATCCCACCATCATTTTCAAAATTTTCATTATGGCTTCCACAGTTGTTCTAAACTTTGTCCAACGTCACAATCAATTAGCATTTTTGGAGAAGTCAGAGGATAATGCCTCATTTCATCAAGTAGTGGATTTTTTAAACAACTCCTACATCAGGTTTGCTTTGCTAGTCAATCCCACTATTTATGAAACACAAATTTTACAATTTTGGCAATCTGCTAAAATTAAAACTTCTGAAAATGGGGAACAAAGAATTAAGGCCAAAGTGGATGGTAAACACTTGACTATTACTGAGTCATCCATAAGAAGACATCTTCATTTGGATGATTCTGATAGTATTAGTCAGTTACCAGATACTGAAATTTTTGAAAATTTACAAAGAATGGGGTATCATGCTGAGTCTAACAAACTCACTTTTCTGAAAAAGCATCTTACTCCACAATGGAGATTTTTGATTCACACAATCCTTCACTGTTTGAGCCAGAAGAAAACCTCTTGGGAGCAATTTAGTGGAAACATGGCTTCTGCTCTCATTTGCTTAGCTACAAACAGAAAATACAATTTTTCAAAACATATTTTTGAGGGATTGATTAAAAATGTGAAAAGTGAAACAAAGTTTTTTTATGTATCCAAGATTTATTGGGTGCATCATTGCAAAATTAAAACATTTGTTACTTCCCACAGACTCAATTTATGACACACCAAAACTTTCTAACAAAGTATTTTCAAATATGAGAATTGGTTTTAGAGGGGAAGAAATACCACTTTTTGATGAAATGTTACCACAACATCCAGAAGAACCAACACCATCAGCTGATACACCATCATCTAGTTCTTCACATGGTTACATTTCCCCAACACATCAAACATCACCAATACCATCTCCAGTACCATCAGCAACACCACCAACATCATCACATCATGTATCACAAACCCAATCACCTCAGACAATGCAAGAACTGAAAGACAAGGTGAAGTTCTTAGAAGATGCTCTTAAAATTCAAAGCAAGAAGTTTTCTGAGATCAACATCAAATTAGTAAAGAGGGTAAAGAGATTGGAGGGTGAAGTGAAGAAGCTAAAGGGTAAAAAGTCTGCAAAGGTTGTTTTATCTAGTTCTTCACAGTCAGATGCTGATAGGATAGGTCACTCTTCCAAAAAGGGGAGGAAGGATAGTTCTGAAGATGAGGAAGAGGCTCAATTTGAATTCCATGATGGAACTCAAGTTTATGATGAAGAGCCTTTCGGAGCAGGGCAAGAGCCTGCTAGGCCAGAAGAAGAGCCTGCTAGGATAGAAAGGCTATTGGCTATGGGATACAAAGGGTCTGCTGAGAAAGTGTACAAGAGAAAGAGGGATTTAGAGCCTCAAGGGAATTTGTTTGTTCAGGGGAGGATTTTTGCTGCTGATGAGCAATCTTCTGCTCCATCACAAGTACCAACTCCAAAGGATAAGGGCAAAAGAATTATGATTGAAGATGAGCCTAAATCCAAGAAGTTGAAAAGAACTCAGCAAATTCAGATGGCTTTAGGAGAAGAAGAAGCCAAAAGGGTTCATGAAAAAGAGCTAAAAGCACTTGAAGCCTCAAGAATGCTTGCAGTAATGAAAGAGCAGAAAGATGCTGAAGATGCTGCTCAGACTCTTCTTGATACTCAAATTGCTCAAGAAACCTTTGATGCACAGATGCTATGGATTATCAATAATGATCCAATTGTGAAAGGTCAAGCAGCAATTATAGTAAATGACAAGAATCTCAATTCTGATGAGAAAACAGAAGCACTTGAATCATTCATCAACAAGAAGTATAAAGAAGCATCTTTGGCTGACATTTTTGAGAAGATGAAGGAAAGTCAGAAGAGAGGTTTTAAGGTAGGACAAGCTCAGAAAGATCAGGTGATTTTTATGAAAAGGTTTTTGAAAGGTCAGGCAAATTGGACTGACTATCAACTAAAGAAGAAATCTGCTGATGAAATCTTCTTCCTGTATCTACAAGCCTACAAGAGTCTTTACTACAATGTTCCATCTGATGTACACCCCTCAATGAAGAAGAAGGATGCTCAGAAGAAAGAAGTAGCAAAATTGGACTCAGAGCAAGTAAGTAAAATGTTGATTACTTTGCTTACTATCATACATGCTGATCCAATTAGCTGTAGAAGACCTATTATTGATTGGGAGATCAACCATGATAGATTTGGAAAATCATGGAAAATAACAAGGGTTGGGGGTCAGTTTGCTATCTTCAAGAATTTTGAAAATTTAGTTAGAGCATGTGATAGAGCAGACTTGGAAGAATTGTGGAATCTAGTGCAGATTAGACTAGACACAACTTCTAGTACAGATGCTAAGGAACAAGAACTTTGGGTAGAATTCAATAGGATGTTTGATCCTGATCCCAAAGATGTTCATTGGAAATTTCCCTATTATGATCCTTCAACAACTTGGGAATTTCTAAGCCATAGCAATATTCATCACCTTTTCACACAGAGTGGGATAGAACTCTTTATGTTAGCTGAGAAAGAGTATCCACTTAGTTATGAAGTGCTTAAAACCATGATCTCCAAGAGATTAAGGTGTGACAAAGATGATGAGAACTCAAAAATTGTTCAGAGTTTGCTGAGGAGCATATCTGAGCAATATGAAAGAAAAAGGAAGAACAGAGAGTGAAGGTTTTTGGAAGAGTTCTCTCAAATCCTCAAGGTATGTATTTTATTCATCAGAAACTTGTGTATTTTAATGGAAATAACAAGTTTAGGGGAGGATTGTTGGGAATAAAATATTCAAGTCAAAGAGCCTGCCAAAGATGTTAAAGAGCCTGCTAGTTGATTTTTGAAGAGTACGAAGATGTTCTACCAGTACCTTCTGGGTAGAAGGTACTGCTAGCTGATGAAGAGCCTGCCAAGCTTATGTCAAGTCGATTAGATATTTTGTAATAGATATTTAGTTGAATTATTAGTCTTTGTACATTGTTATACGTTATGTAGAAGTAGTGTAGTCCTCTATGGTTCACAGAAGAATATGGCAGAGTTGTACATTGGTAGTTGTATTTAATTGTAGGCGCCAATATAGTCAAAGTATAGTTTTATATTCAACCACTTGACAATCTTGTAATAAGATATCCTTATCTTATAAAAGGATATCTTAGTCACCACTTCATGCATGCATCTTTACCAACTCATAACCAAAAACAAACTATCTCTCAAGTAACTTAGTTACTTCAATTCACAAATCCTTTTTACAATCTTAGATTCAAGATTACTTTGTAATCCCGGTGATACTTAGATCATCCGTATTATTTCATCAATAATATTGAATTGTTTTGTGTTAACCAAAGTTGTGTTCTTTGTTCTTTGCATTCTCACGTTTACTTAAACTCACCACCTTGTGTTCTTTTAAGTGTGTTGTAGTATATTTCGCATGCTAAACACATTCAATACATAAATATCTCAAACAAACAGAACAAACGTTCCACACCTTATGGTATGCTTCTCACTCGTCTCTATAGGGCATTTTCACCTATTCCCCCTACTGCTAAAGGAATATTTCTTGATTATGATCTTGTTGATCATGTCATGGTACCTTTGAGTGATAAAAGGGTTGCTAAGATAAAGTCTAAAGGAAAACGTCCTCTTCCTCCAACTTCCTCATCATCGTCCAATAGCTCAGATGATGGACTCCCTAACTCGAAGCTTCCTCTTCTTGACTACCTCAGGCAACTTCCAGAGATTAAACAACCATCGAAAGAGTTCAAGCAAACTAAGGGAATGTTTAAATGCTTTGGAAGGTTTCTCACCAAGATCAACAAGAAATTGGACAAACAATGAAGGTTTCATGAATCTTTGGTACAATGCTTTGAAAACAATGATTTATGGTCTATGTTATTATTCCTAGGATATTAACTTGATATTTAACACTTATCTAAACTAACCAAGTGTCATGCAGGTAGATAACATTATTATGTTATCAATTTTTCACTTTTCACGTTTTTGTGAAATTTCTATCAATCGCCTGTTATATATCTATATACATATGTGTGTACCTGTTTTATTCCTGTTTCTCAATCACAATTAATTAATTACACATATTCCAGGAAAAATTACAGGATTAGAACGGGTTTTCGAGGGTGAAAAATGCCCTTTGTGAAGAAAACTACCACCCACTGATGAGGCGGAACCAAACCAAAAATTTGGTACCGCCCTTTGGAATTTTTGGCACCACCAAAATTTGATCCACGGTTTGGGCGGTACCAAAATTTTGGGTCCGCCCGTTAAAATTTTTGGTACCGCCAGTCAGCTCAGTATACACCTTATTTTTTGTTTCAATTCCTGACTTTATATCACTCATATATTCTCATTAGAACTATTATTACTTATATTTACACATATTAGGATCATAGTACTTAATTTTTACCTATAGGATAAGAATTTCCCACCAAAATTTAAACATTCACAAAAACCACTCAAGGTACCTTTCTTTATAAAGGAATGAACCTTTTATTTGGTACCTTGCAATCCGTGGATCACTGTACTCAAATATTTTTTCAATCATTTCACACATTTATTGCAAATCTTCATCTGCTTACTCCATCTCCTCCCATTAGTTTGACCTTCACATGTCTAATCAACCATTTAACACTTCCTAATCATTTGAAATGCCATAATCTAAGTGGATTAACATTCAATTCATGCACAAACTCTCTCTGATCATCAACACTATAAAATGAGCATCCTGTAACTTCATTTTTCACCATCTTCTTCATACTTTCATACTTACCTGTGTCATTTCTTGTCTTACTACAAAAATGACAAAATCAACAACTCATCACCTTCAAGTAGAGCATCTAGAAGAACCACTAGAATCATTGTGTGACCATGTTGTTTCGTTAACTTGAACTCCTCATCCTCAGATGAATCACGCATTAACATATCATCACTTATTCATGATGACAATGTCATCAACTGAAGCACTCCAAGACCTCAACAAAGATCACCGATCATTGTGACAACTCCACCTCCCACCAAAACTCATGTGGCAACCACACCACCTCCTGCTCCAACACAACTAGCAAAATCATCATCATCAAAGTCTCCAAAACTTGAACCTATTGAACTCTTCACTACTCTACCAACATCTCCTCATCCATTTATGAAAACCTTGGAAGACTTGCCACCAAGGTCATCCAATCCACCACATTTACCATCATTTGCATCAATTGAGCGTATTGCTCACGAAC
The DNA here is from genome assembly GCA_021014915.2 of Artemisia tridentata subsp. tridentata. NCBI lineage: Eukaryota > Viridiplantae > Streptophyta > Magnoliopsida > Asterales > Asteraceae > Artemisia > Artemisia tridentata. Next base: position 287,171,540 of record CP139509.1, read on the forward strand.
CACCTCAGGTATCATTCATGCCCAATGAGTTTTTTCATGATCAACCTCAACAACCTCAAGCCTTTCTCCCTACTTATAGGTAAATTGATGAATCAATATGGATTGATCCTTTACAAACACAAGAGCAAATCAATGACCAACTTGATGGTCTCTATGCTTTCTCAAACATGGTGGACTCCCACCTTCAAGAGGCCATGAATCTCCAAACCACCCTACTCTCCTCAACCATGGAACCACCACCAAATCCTAACCCTCAACCAACAAATGCACCACCACCTCCTACCGAATTTACTCTACCACCTAACTTTCCTTGCCATGGTTGTACTATGTGTGAAAGAGCCGCTAGGATTAGTGAGGGAACTAAGATCATGGTTCATGAGCTTCAATGAGATGAGGTTTATCCTCACTCACATCCTTGAACGTCTCAATGCTCTCTCCCATCCTTGAACGTCTCAATGCTCTCTCCCATCCTCCACCATAATAGATTTCAATAGGATGGATGAGGTAATAAGTCCAACTATATTATGACTATTTTAATCTTTTTAGGATTTTTTATTCTTTTCTAAGTTATTTTTATAGTTTGCATTTTCTTTAATCATCATTATTATTGTCTCCTCATTGTGACATTAGTCATAATGAAATTTTACATAATGTATGATGTTTTATTACTTTTGTGGGTTGGTTGTTATCTTATTTATTTATTTTGTACATTGTATGAATGGTGAATTACTTCATAGACTTGTTTTGGATTATTTTTCACTAACCTTTGTTTTGTAGCTTTCACCAACAAGGGGGAGTATTGGCCAAGGGGGAGCACACAAGCTCGGGCACATTTTGCATTCCACTTCACTTCTCTTTTTGCTTTGACAAAAAGGGGGAGAAAATAAACTTCATATTTTATACATAATTTGCATAAAAACAAGTTTAAATCTATATTTTTAAAACACTTGCACATTTTTATCTCATTGCTTAAAAATAAACTTTATGTTTTGTCCTCAACAAAAAGGGGAAGATTTTTAATACAAATATCGCCTAAAAAACATTATTTATATTTTACGATATTTGCTATATTTTGGTGATGACAATAATAAACTTTATCTAAGAAAAGTGTAAAATTGTCAAGTCTTTTATATAAGTTTTACTTAAACACATAAAAGATTTCAATATATGTTAACACTAACATGTACAAATCACTTGCACATTATGCTTCATAAGTCCTGTTAGGAAAGTGCCACAGTAGGTGTCAAAAACAAATAAAGTGCCACATTAGGTGTCAAAGTAAAATAAGTATGTTTTATAAATAATAAAAATGTGTCTTATGCTAACATAAGTAATCAAACATTTTTAGTAACTCATTAACTAACTTATTACTTCTTAGTTAACATCATATAGCTAGTTACATTAAAACATTTTACAAGTTTACTTTGTTAATATATTTTTACCAAAAATGAAATTGTATTATAACATCACTACTTGGATCATCCTATACTAGCATAATCTGAGATAGCAAATCTAGTATGATCATAAAGAATAATTTGGAAAGATTTAAACAAGATTTGGAAGATTTGCAAACTCTGGTGTCAGGACTGGCGGAACCAAAAAATTACAAGGGAGGAACCCTTTTTTTGGTTCCGGCCAATCTTTGGGTTGCTGAGCCAAATGGCTATAAATAGCAGCCCAAACTCAGTTGTTTTCTCATCACTTACATACATAAACATACATACTCTCTCTCTCTCTCTCTCTCTCTTGTTCATATTTATCATCTAACTCATTCATATTTGTTTTGGAGAACTTCTTAAGTTGTAAGATGATTACTTCATCAAGTACAGACTTACAAGCTTCAAGTATTTGTTGCAAGTCTCCATTCATTCATCATAGTGTGTAGTGTATTCATTCATACAACATTGTTTGTACCAAACTATCATAAACCTCTGTAGTGATCGGTTAGTATTTTAGTCCTCAAAATACGTAATGTGTCGGGAGTGGTTGTACCCGAGAAAGAACTCGACATCTAGCTTTGTGTCGGAAATATCTTGTAAGTGACGTGTAAATGTTTTCTCCGCTGGATAAAGGAGCTTGTTGATTAGTGAAGGATACTCTCGAGTTGGATACTCGGGGAGTGGAGTAGGGCAAGGAAAAAGAGTCCTTGTAGACTGAACCACTATAAACACTCGTGTTGTGGTTTGATTTTTTCTATCTTTCTTGCATTTTACTTATTATTATTTTGTTTGAACAAGTTAGTTGATTTCACATAAAGATAACAAAGAAAAGAATTTTAAAAATGGTAAAACTATTCAACCCTCCTCCTAGTTTTCCACACCATGCAAAATTAAGTCATTACAGTCATCCATTCGCTTAGAGCGTTTTTTATTAAAAGCTTTAAATGTTATAGATTTTTCTACTACTGCAGTGGAAGTCTGAGAGGCACTAGTCTTCAAAGCACTGATCTTAGATGGTCTCTCCTTACTACAAGTAATGTCTAAACCTGGATCAAAAAGTAAATCTGCATTAGGAGATTGTGTAATTTGATATTGTTGTTCTAGTTTCTGTTTCTTACTCTTCTTATTCTTTTGTTTCTTTCACACTTTGGAATTCTTCTCTATAAGGGGAGGAGTCAAAGAACACGTTGGTGCATCTAGAGGTATATCCTAACTAAGCAACGCTTGATTCCTAGCTATTGCTAATTCCGTATTATGAATCATCTCATTTGAACCATATGGTTCTCCAACAGAAGTAGATCCATTGTGATACATTCCGGGAGCGATTACCTTAGGATTAGATAAAACCTCTTTATGTTTTGGCTCAAGAATATGAGTTTTGTGTTTTTGGTTAGCCTTATAAGTTGGTTGTTTTTAAATATTTTTCAGATTTTGATTCTCCAACTAGCTTGATCTCACAAACTCATGATTCTTGGTTTTCATCAAATCAATCACTTTAGATTTGAGTTCCTCATTCTCTTTTAAGCAAGGTTGCAAAAATCGCGAATCGGTAGTCGGGCGATCGACCACCTTGTAGCTTGTAATCGGTCTAGGCGGGATTAATCGGTGATTAATTAATCGGATTAGCATTACTGACAAATTTTAGTTATTTCTGGCAAGTTTTGTGTATTTCCGGTGAGTTTTAGATATTTCCAGCAAGGTATTTTCTAAAAAAAAAACTTGTAATAGACTTAAACAGTTACTATAAATGATAAAAATAAGTTTACAGTGAGTTTTGGGTGCTTCCGGCAAGATTTATAGGTTTCCGGCAAGTTTGACCACCATTGACCATCGTTGACCACGGTTGACCTATTTGTTTGACCCAGTTACATAAATCGGCAAGGTCGGTGGCCTTGTAGCACCTAATCGGCGATTAATCGGCCTTGTAGACCTTTTTTTGCAACACTGCTTTTAAGATTAATTTCAAAGAATTTTCATAGGAAAGCTTGTTATAGTTGTTTTCTTCAATTTATCGCTACCAGTTTGCTTCAAACGTTAAAGATTGTTTTTCAAGTTTAGCACAAGAGTTTCAAATCTGGCAGACAAGACAATCCTCATTTAACTTAACGTTCTTTTGCAAACATTCTTTTAAACTCTCTTTGAGTAAAAGGTTTTCAACTTCCAAAAACGTTTGTGCTTTTCAGATTCTTCAATTTCGTCCTTATTTACTGAGGATTGTGGTTTGAATGATTCAATTTGATTTAAGAAATATTCTTTTTGAATGTCAGAGTTTAGGCTGAAAAAGTCATAATCATCTTCCAGAGATGTGACATAAGTTAAATCTATTTCCGTTTCAGAAATTGAATCCTTTTCAAAAGCAATAAATGTATCGTTAACTCTAAGCATGGAAGGCTCGATAAAAGTTTTTAAAATCTTTTTGACTTCATTTAAGATTTCCATTTCATAAGAATTGTATTTCAAAAGTTCAGCCATTTTAAACTCTTGCTTTCCACGAATGACAGCCAACGTACAATTTATTTGATTTTTGAGATTACAAAAACTTTTTCTCGCCAAACTCTCATGTTTTTATGGATCATATGGATTTTCAGAAATCTTTTCCACATGGTTTTCCACGTTTGTTGGTTTTCGTGAAAGAGAGTTTTCCTTATTTATCAAACCATAATCCGCACTAAAGTAAGAGAAATTGGTGTCCATTTGTTTAACTTTTAAACGTTTTTTAATTTCCTCTTGAGAGATATCATTAGGGACAAACAAGTAATTTTTGAAGGTATCACGTCTCATGTAATCAGCATTATACAAACTAGGTTCAATACGTTTAACCATATCAAGATAAGATGTTTTAGGACAACCAAGACCCTGTTTTAGATCCAAAATTGAATCTGGTTTGGGCATTAACATGCGTACAGTTTGAATAGTCTAATTGATAGTGCGAAGTTTAGTTTCAGCTTTTGTTAATCGTTGAATGCAATTAGTTTTGTCTTCGTTAAGTTTTGAAACTTCGTTTTCATAATTCTTTTTAATGTTATCAAAAGTCGAAATATTTTGTTTTAATTGAAAAATCTTATTTTGTAACTCAATAATTTGACGTTTCAGCACTAAGGGTCGTTCAGACTGTTCATCATGTAACATGTCCTTGATTTTCTTTTCCAAGGAAGCACTTTTATCTTGTTCCAGTTTTATCAAGTTAGCATAATTTTGAATTTGAGATTGAATAGTGGCATAGTTATGAAGCATTTCATTTTGATCTTGATTTGTTGATTCATGACTGCATTCTTCACTAGTAGTAGATAATTTAAGATTATCACTTGTAGATGTTAATCCACATGTGTTAAATTCATTTACCCTCCAACTTGTTAGAATGTTGCCATGAATTAATTCATCAACTTCTTCATTATACTCATGATCAGAAAGAAAGGTTACCTCATTGGATGGTCCTTCATTGTTTTCTGAGTCATAATGTGGAGCATCATCAAATGCATCCTCCATTGTAGCTTCCATACCTTCCACATCTTCAATGTGTGCCATGAATCCCATGCTTCGTCCTAATTGTTCTGCTTCATCATCACTATCCTCATGAAATTGAGTATTCTTTGTCTAGCTCACATTCAGATTCAGTCTTCAGGGCAATCAACATCTTCTCCTTGTAGTATTCTGAGTCCCGAGTCTTACTCATGGTGTTGATTCTTGAGCAATTAGAAGTTGAGCCCATTTTTCCTTTGCCTTTGTTGTGAGGATGGTCTTTGGTAATTTCATTTCCAAGCCTAACCAAATTATATATGATTGATTTTTCATTTTCAGCGATTGTTACATGATGGTATCTTGGAATAATGACCGGTTCATTTGGAGGAGTGTAGAAAAAACCATCTTGGGTGTAAGTTATTGAGCCATGGCCAACAACTTGTGATGGAATTTGTTGATTATGTGATGGTGAAACAGGGAGAATGGTTTGCAAAGGACCCATATGAAAGTTGGATTCATTTATGAGTTCTCTTCAGATGTTGAAATTCTTCATTGTGATGCATAGAGGCAAGGGTTGCCCACGTATCATGAGCACTTTCTAGACGATCCATTTTCATGTAAAGTTCATTTGGAAGAGCTAATATGATGAAGAATTTAGCCATAATGTCAGCAGTGTATTGATCACGTTCAGTATCATTCAATTCTTCATCAGTTTGTAGTCTTATGACCCCTGGATTTCCTTGATCAGCAATGAATTTCATTTCATATGGACCATCTTTGATTGAATTAAGCATAAGTTCAGCATCATCATGATTTGTGAGCCATAGCTTGAATCTTAAAGACCACTCAGTATAGGTTCCTGGTAGTAGTATTCATGGTCTTGAATCATTGCCAAAGGTAATTACATCATAAATAGTAGACATTGTGATGGTGGATCTTTGATATGAGATGTTATTTTGTTTCAAAGTTGTGTTTTAGCTAGTTGAGATAGATTTTTGTGGTGATGAGTTGATTAAAGTCTCTTGACAATTTTCACACTTATAAAGTTTGAATAAGTTAAAGTCCAATTGAAATGGAAAGTCAATTGTAGCAATCCATTTCTAGAAGGTTCTAAGTGAGTATGATGGAAATTGTGGGTAAAAAGTCTTGTAATCAAGGTCTTGCAAATAGTAACTATCGCAACTATTTCTTGGAAAATGGGTAGAGTTTTCTTTCGCAAACAGTGGGTAACAGATTGTCTTGCAAAGTGAGGTGTCGCAATCTTCTTCTATCACAAGAACTGTTTGAAGCTATCGCAACAATTTCTTGCGAGTTGGACAGAATTTTCTTTCATAAACAGTGAGTAACAAAAAGCTTCGTATCACAAGAAATACTATCGCAAACCAATAACAAAGACTATCGCAACCCAAAACTTGCAACAGATAGCTATTGCAACCAATAACAGGTGTCGTAATTAATCCTCAGCCAACTATCGCAATAAAACCCTAGTTTTGCCAACAAATTTTGCGAGCAAAATTAAAACCCTACTTTTACGAGAAAAAAGTACAATTTTTCTAAACTCTTAAACCATGTTTTTAAGCACAAATCTTCACCAAATTCATAAAGTATTTGTATAGAATAATAAGAAACGTTTCCTTAATCTCTAATATGCTTTTCTAACACAAGTTTATAAGATTAAACACGTTAATGATTAAGCTTAATAAATTTGTACGAGAAAAACGTTCTAGAGAGAGAAAGTTTTTAACAATCTATAAAAATGAACTTTACTACTAATGAAGATCTAAACTAAGCTAAAACACTACTACATGAAACAAATAATCATATTTGGCTCTTGATACCAATTGTTGTTCCAATAATATCACGTCTACTATATAATCTTAATGAGATAAAGTGGATGTGAGCACTTTAGTTTAGAGAGAGAAACGAGAGAAAAGATAGAAAGTCTCGCAAGACATAATATTAGACACACACCTCATAACCCATGAGGTAGGGGGTATTTATACCCATACATACGTCAAGCATCCCCTCACAACTATACAAGTGTTGCGAGGGTATATTGCTATCGCAAGGTACAACAATATTACACAACATACCCTAGACTTGTACAAAATATAAATAGAAGTCCCTGCACTAATGATTTTACACTTTTCGTGTTCAAACAGCGTATAATCAGGGACGAAACTATGACTAAATATGACCGGGTGCACAAAATTCTTTGAACTATAATATAATAGAGTTAAAATTGATGGACCATACACATTTCGATGGACTGGTGCATTAAAGATACATTTAGAAAAAATCGATGTTTTTTTTTCAAAAATTAACACTACATCGAAAAAATTCATGGGGTTCCCGGGAACCCCCTAGTTACGCCCATGCCGGTATAATTTTCAACGAAATTCAGTTACGTTGATCTTTGTGCATTATGATTCAATTTTAAGCTAGTCTTGCTCCTTAATCCTATCAGAGACCCTAGAGTTTGCTTGCAAACTTTCACTTAGTTTAAGTTTGCTTGCTTGGAGAGCAAAACCTATTGTCACTCAAGTAAGTGTTTATTTCTGCATAACACTTTGAAATTCTTTGATTTATTCAAATAAAGAATTATACATTGAAAAGTTATATCTTGTGTTTGCATGTTTTAAACTACTTTATTCTTGTTTCACGTAAAACAGTCACAGATTTGGGAACAACAATTACACTTAGATTAGTTGAGTCATTGAGTGTTTCCATTTTCTATTTTGTGGGGTATTTGGTTATGCATACTTTTGATTAAGTGATTGTTAAGTTATGTCTTCTTATTCTTATTAGGAAGATAGTTTTTTCAAGTTAAAAATGAGAGTCTATTTGAAGACAAGTAAAATTCAAGTGGAGGATATTTGAAACATCAAATATGTACATTTTTTATATGTCATTTATCCTAAGATTATTGCTCTTTTATTATGTTTTTGTATAAGAAATGTTACTTAATTGTTTTTTATTCATATCATAGGTGGAGCAAATGATGAAAAGACACGGAAATTTGGCTTGAATTGAAGTAAAATGAAGAAATGGAAGATTTGGACATTGTTACACTGTTTTGGTCATAACTTCTTTATCCGAACTCTGTTTTAGGTGATTCAAAAGGCCGCGGAAAGAGGAAAAAGCGATTTCACGTTTAAGTAATAAGATACATGAAAATCTGAAGTTAACTAATGGTTATTTCTGCTGGAAACTGCAGTTCGTGGAGTGGTTTTACAATTCACAATTGGGCCATGGTTATTTAGTTAAGTGCTTGGGCCATGGTTATTTAATTTAGTACTTGGGCCTGGTTTATCATAAATGAAGAAAAGTAGAATGAAGGCCCAATGGATTGGGTTGAGTTTGGTGGTTGCTTGCAGGGGTGTTTACAATTCAGGTAATATCACAGGAATCGAAAACCGAAAGCGGGTCGAATTGAAAAAACCCAACCGAGTTTGTAACTGAATTGCATGTGTCAAAACAAAGCTGAACCGAATTAGATATTCGGTTTTTGGTTCGGTTATGGATTTGAAAAAATGATAACCGAACCGAAATCGGATTCATATAAATATATTTCTGTACTATATATAAAGGAAAAACTCATATTCTTGAAAGTGAAAAATTAAGAAAACTATATATGAAAACAATAAATTATTATTATTATTTTTGTTTACAAACCTTAAAACCATATTATTTTCATTCAGTTTAAATCGTGTTTAATCCTCAATTTCTTAAATTTTTATTATTTTTCGTTTATAACTCGTAAACTTTTTCTATCACTACAACTATCTGCCATTATAAAATTTTGTTGCTATGCACGGGTACTCGTCTATATTTTTTATATGTTTATATACATAAAAAGACCATTAATTTTTTTTCATAGTAAAAATTAAACACTTTTTAAGCTTGAAGTATTTTTTTTTCCTAAAAGTCTATATAATTAAATTTTTAAAAAATATAAATTATATAATTCACGTTTCAGCCTAAAAACTTAAACGAATTCAAATTCGGTTTTCGGTTCGGCTAAGTACATTTGAACTCGGTTCGATTCGGTGCTCAGTTTTACCCAAAAAGAAATTTAACCGAACCAAATAAAACGAATTGCCCGATAATCAAACCGATAAACACCCTGCTTGTTTGCAAAATAAGGCAACATAAGATAAGGATATATTCCATTCGTGTATTGCATTGGGTGGAGCATTGTCATTCGTGATACATTCCCACTAAGTATATATTCATTCGACACATTAGACCAAAGAAAGGCAGAAGGGAGATTCGGTGTAGCGTTAGCCTCGAGCAGAGGGAGAAACATATTCGGTTGTGGGTTAGGGTTCTTGGTTCGAAGGCTTTTTTACAACCAATATTGAAAACCTCAACTATTCAAGAGGAGAAGACTATATCATCATAAACATTTGTTTAATTCCATTTGATCATTGTTTTCATTTTGAATACCTTTTCATTGTCGAATTACTTATCTTTTGTTACCATGATTGCTATTGAAAGCTAAACACCTTTTGTTATCAATTTGTGGTTAGTGTATGTCCATTAACCTAACGGGATTAAAAGTGATAAACTATATGGTTTAAGATATAATGTAAAGTAAACTAACAAATTACGTAGTAATTAAGTGAATGGCAAAACACACTAAAACAAGTCATATATGTTAGTTGCGGAGCTTAATGCTTAGATCATAGGTAAATATCGCCCACGACCGACGAGATAGATACTTATGGGATAGGTGTGTAGGGACTAAATACCTATGTTAGACTTGCACTACATTCGACCCGCTGAGACTTAGCTAGTTAGACATTTCACTTACGAATCATGTCGTTTGTAGATTAGAGGATTAGCTAGGTGTGCACGTTTTCCTCTCAATGATTAAATCTTAGTTTTTACTTCCTTTGCAATTTTAATTATTGACTTATAAAATTACTTATCAATTTAATAATTGTGTGGATTATAAACACAAGTTGTCATCTTTTTAATTTGCTTTTAAACACATAAGTTCACTCGCTTCAGCGAACGACTAGGTCTTATCGAGGCTGTACTATACATGAACGGGTACACTACCCGAGAGTGTTAGTTAATTGTGTAGGATACGGTTTATAAATTTTGAAACAAGATTTTATTACATCAATAACCCGATGAAACTGTATTGTGATAATTCAATCGCAATCCTACTTGCAAATGAACCACGAATACAGAAATGCAGTCGACATATTCTTCGTAAATTTCACTGCATTCACAAAGTGGTTGCGAGAAATGAAATTGAAGTTACTAAAGTCCATACTGATGAAAATGTTGTTGATCCACTAACGAAAGCTTTACCGCGTGATAAGCATGAGCAACATGCTAATGGAATTGGGCTTCGTCATGTAGAAGAATAATTGTCTAAAGTTTAATTTATGTATTTGGATATTGAAACGTTAAACAATTTTATGAATGATATATAACTGCTATAAGTATTTCTTCATTCGTATTATTGTGTTCTATATTTGCATGTTTCACCCATGAACATGATTGTTCAAAACTTCATAGTCGATTATATTGTTTGGGCACAATATGAATTAAGACCAATGTGAATTTTGGTATTTATTTATGTATACAAATAATTTACTTGTTGGTACCGAAGTTCATATATGTTAATACTTCATAGGGATGAATATTGGATGACATATACGAGACATCACTACATGGATGCTTGTCAATTAGTGAGTCACATTTATGATTTGTATTCTTGTGTGTCCTTGCACTTTTGATATATAACGCATTTATAATACATGACAAGTTCTGCTTTGATTCATCTCCAACATCCTGGTAACTCGGGGCCATACAGGGGTGTTTTGGGTATTGTGGATTATCTATACTACATATAATGGAGGAAGCACTCTCTCTCCAAAATTTTAAAACTTACAAAAAATTAAGCATGGTTTACAACACTTTAATGCACACAAATTTGAGACTTACAACAAAATAAGCATAGTGTACAACAAAATAAGCATGGTGTAATTTTCAGACTTATTTTCAGACTTATTTTCAACATTAATGCTATTAAAGTGGTCAATGTTATTAATGACTATAATGACTACTACTTACAAGAAAAGAAACATAGTGTACAACACTTTAATGCACATAATTTTCAGACGTACAAGACAAGAAGCATATTGTACAACAAAACACCACATTAATGCTATTTAATGTAGTCAATTAATTAACTGGTCAATAAATACAATTAATACAGTTATTAAAACACCCCTTACATAAGAAATACAAATTATCAAGCATATTGTACAACCAAATTAAACACAATTCCTGCATTAAATTTCACTAATACAAATAATAAAGCACATTATACAAATATTCAAGCCCGAACGGGAAACGGGCCAAATGGGCTTGAGCCTGAACGGGCGCAGGCTAAACGGGCTCGAGCCCGAACAGGCACGGGCCAACGGGTTCGAGCCCGAACAGGCACGGGCTATACGAAATTCTTGATATCCGTAAATTTATTGTCAAAAAGAACATAATTAACTAAAATACATGATTCACCGAAAAATTTTATTTCAGGGTACCCACCACCGCAACGCGCGGGTACCCTGCTAGTGTATTATAAGGTGGATATAGGCAAAAGGATTTGTTCTCTTATATTAAGAGCATGATACTACTGTGGGCCACTCGATTAATTGACTGATATTAACACGGTTGTGGCTAAAGTGGAAGTTAAATTGTTGTTATAACTTACCTTAGTGATATAATAAATTCTAGATCGAAAAACAAATGTTAACGATTTGAGATAGCTTAATCCATGTCTAAAATTAACATGTATCGCATACAATGGGAGAAAGAATAAAGTTCAAATCATAAAATCATTAACTGTTAATGATTGTTGTTTGGTTCTAGCAACGGACGGACAACTCATATATTCTTTGGAGGTAGGCAGAATACTGCTGCTAGACGGCTACCGGTCAGTATTAATTACTCAGAAGTTATAATCATGCCCAAGTGGGAGTTTGTAGGATTATGTGCATGATATAATATAATTAATTACTGCCATTAATATATGAGTCCATGGGGTCACACACAATAACGTAAAACTTCAGTTTTATGTATTCATTGTAAATGTATAAATGACCTAATTAAACGAAAACAACATTGGGATTAATCAGTTTTGATCCCAGTTGAGCAAACGATCTTGTTAATTACCTTAGATGTAGATCTAAGACAATAGGTATAGAGACTGTTCTTGAATGATCTATTAAATACTATGCGGAAACTAGTACTTAATCTTAAGAAGAATTATGAATCGTGTTAGTGCAAGCAGTCTCGTTGGGGAGATTGCTAGTGCAAGCAATCTCGTTTGTTTTGATTGATGACAAACATGTAACTTGATACATAGCGTAAAATGTACAAGTTACTTGTAATCATATCTTGTCTCAACATACATTCAACACCTCTCAAGTCCTCGTATGATACAACACAGGTTCGTACATGTTTGTTATGTAGCATTATGATCAAACCCTTAACAAACCATTTAGAATGTTTAAAATACGGTTAGGTAATTAAGTATTTTAAAAAGGCTAATCATTCTACTTAGAACCTTATTTTACATGATCACTATGATACATGTTACATACATATACACATTACAAAGTTTACTAGGAATAACATATACAAGTTTACATGTTTATTTCTTAAAATGGAAACTTTATTAGTTAAATAATACCATGACATCATGGCATACATCACAAGTGAAATCTTTGTAAGATTGTGTAATATTTTGTTTAGATACACAAGTTAGATAGTTGACATTTGTGGATCTTGGAAGATTTGGCTAGATATGCAAGATTTGGAAAGATACACTAAAATCTCTTAGCTATCTCTTAACTGTCATACCCGCGGAACCAAACGATAACAAGCACGGATCCCTTTTATGGGATCCGCCGGGCAAAAGTATTGTTGGCTATAAACACCAGCCCATTGTTTGCCCATAGACTCATGCCATTAGAAAACATGGTAGTCCATGGTTTTGCCCATAGTTTTCATGCCACTAGAAACCATGTTAGTCCATGGTTTGCCCATAGTTTTCATACCATGTTTTCCTATAAATAGTCCTTAGTTTTGCCCATAGAATCATCCAACTTAGAACACACATTCCCTCACTCATTTCACACACTTAGATCAGTAGCTAAACATGTAGATTCATACATTAATCACCTCATTACATAATGATCATAATGTTACTAACTTTCATTATGTTGTAAGCATACACTTGTTATGATCCTGTGAAGCAAGCTCAAGATCACAAGTCATCATCCATAGCATACTTACTAATCCACCATGAAGATGCATATATGAAGATCCATCACAACAAGTTTAGGGAGCTTGTGATCTTCATACATTGAAGGCTTCCGATCAATGGAAGTTCATATAGTGTAGGCATTCATATCCATGATATACTTATGTCATGGATCATTGTTGTAACCATCATTGTATCATTTAGATCAGTAGAGTGAGGTTAGTATTTTAGTCCTTAAAATACAAAGAGTGTTGGGAGTGGTTGTACCCTTGTAAAGAACTCGACATCTAGCTTAGTTTCGGAAATTGTATAAGCGACGATGGGAGTGGTTGTACCCTTGTAAAGAACCCGGTGTTTAGCTTAGTACCGGAAAAGGAAGTAAGCGACGTGTAAAGGTTTTCTCGGCCTAAGAAAGGGAGCTTGTTGATCTAGTGAAGTAACTCTCGAGTTGGGTACTCGGGGAGTGGAGTAGGGCGGAGAGGAGCTCCGTGACCGAACCACTATAAATCATCGTGTTCGGTTTGCGCTTTCTTTTACTTATCTCTTTACTTTTATATTTGCATTATGTGATTGCTTGTGTTGTGATTATGTGATAATACTTGTGTGACAACTTGGTAGACATAAACTACAACAGACAGTGTTCATATTAGAACTAGCCGAATTGGAAATTTGATACAACAAGTTTTAAGTTTTAAAACGGTAAACGTATTCACCCCCCTCTACGTTTTCACAATTGGTATCAGAGCAGGTTGGCTCTCATTTTCAAAACAAATGGTTTTTAAAATAGAGTAAGATCCATGTATCAAATTACCTCTGAAGGAGAACATAATATGAAAAATGTTTAGCTAAGTATACTTTGAAATTTTGTTGTTAAATATCACTTTGTATACAAGCTTGAAGGTGTTCTTGAAAAATAAAAGAAAAATGTTTCTCAAAAGAATTTGTAAGCGTCAAATTATGTGCTCAGAACTAATTTACGAAAAATACCGTTTTGAAGGGAGTGTTTGAAATAACCATTAAGTTAGTTGAAAAATCACCTCCGTAATGTTTAGATAAGTCACATAGGTAGAAATGTTGTTAATATTTGTAATATATGTCTAAGATTAAGTGTAGCAAGTCCCACACACTTTCGCTATGTCAAAATATGAGTTTAGGAGAATCTGTTACAGGTCTCGGCAGATCCAAATGTTACAAAGGGCGGATCCCTCAAAAAGGATCCATCGGATCCGTCTATGCAGTTTGCAGTTTTTTGTCAAACTTCAAAAATTCATAACTAATTAACCGTAAATCCGTAGGAGTCGCGCCACCTATCATTTTGAAGGGAATTAAGTCTACTTTCATTTAAAAATAGTCTCATGGCCTAGATCTAAATTGAAGTAGGTAAAACAAATCAAATACTATAACCTGTTCAGAATGTTAAGTTTTATTTAGACACAGTAAGTTAAAACTTTTGAGTCGAGCAATGTAAATTGGTATCCTTTGCTCATAAATATGATTTCTTTTGAAACTAAAGAATTTGGTAATATAAAGGAAACAAATTAAGCTTGGCATACATCGTCATATTTAAACGCAAAGTGACGAAAAGTATACTTTCATCTATGCTATGCTATGTGGCTAACTGTTCTATATTATTTGCATATATGTGATATGCTTGTTGATAAGTGTGATTTTACTTGTTTATTTGTAATACATAAGTGTCTTGCCATGATACTTACTTGCTTGTTTATCAATTTCTTGTTTTATGCATAATAGAACATTTGCTAGATATTGTGTAATACATTGATAAACTGTGTCTGTTTTACTTTTAGACTTATATACTATTGTTTGATTATATTATGTGAAAACCTTGCATAACTTACTTAGAAATGTGTACTAAGTGAAATGTCTTGAAAAGTATTGACTTGCACAAACTCTCACTTAATTGCTCAAGTGTTATAATGAGTAAACATGTAGTATCTTTGAAAAAGAGTGTTTGGTACAAAACATTTGAAACAATGATGTGTTGAGTTGTTATGCCTTTAGGATATTATCTTGTTGTTAAACCTTCATGTGTACTAACCATATCATGCAGGACGATAACACTTTGATGTTATCAAGTTTCCGGGTTTAAGCCACTGTTTGGCTTAACTCTCATTTAAGGTAAGTTAATATGATCGGATTAAACTATGTGTGTATGTGTGTTAGAAGAAACATTTTTAGAAGTTTTGCATTACATATTAGCTAATAGATATGTTCCAGGAGAATTTTCAGGTCTTGGTCGAAAAACGCGAATTTTGCATATCTCTCTGTTTGTTTTTAGTACTTTTGTTCAAACGGATCCGACGGATCCCTCATTTTGGATCCGCCAAGAGTTAGCTTTGGATCCGCCAGTCCAGAACCCACGGATTCCACGCCTCCCAAACTTTGGCTTCGCCTTTGTTGTCGATTGGATCCGTGGGTGTCAACAGTAAGTTTTTCAAAATTCCCGACTAGTTCCGATCCTTAGATTATTGATTCTAATTCTTGGGATTCTTATCTCTAATGTTCACTCAAATTAGGATTAGGACATCTCACCAAACACCAAATAGGATAATCATATCTAATCACAGTTGCAAATTTCATGTAAATGCTCCAAGGTACCTTTTCGGTAAACCACTGAGTATTTGTGATCATTACACACATTCACTGCATCCTCCCGTCCTTTACTCATTCACTAGCTTGATTTGTAAATTGACAACTTCCAAACTAATCCAGACTCACTGTTTGCAAATATATCACAGATTACAAACCCAATTCATGTCTGTAGATGTTATCTTGTATTCACATATGTTGCCTCACTTGGTTAACATGTCATCCTTCAAGACGATGAGGATTTACATCGATTCATAACTCACACTTAAGTTATAGATGTAATTATCAAGTCTTGCTATCCTTTTCTCAAAGTAAGATTGACAACTTAAGTATTTCATCCGAAGTATTCAAGTATATTTTGACTTACAAATGTAGTCATTAAAAGTCATATCCGAAAGAATCAACTCCCAAGTATTTTAACAACGTATGTTAAAACACTTACCCTATCACCTAAGTACGCTTGTACTTTCACCATTATCCCAACACATTCACTTCTGTGATACGTCTCAGACCCTAAGCTTTAGATCACATCACACACTAGTTATACCAACCAATGGAACATAAGAATTAGTCTTCATCACCTTCAGCCCCTATGTTTCACAAACATAACCAAACACTTCATCCGCTAGTGAACCACAAGAATTAGTATCCATTCTTGTAATCTTCAACATTCATGAAACCCAAAAGTTCAACAAACTCCTTCATCACCATAATTCACGCCATTGAGTGCATTGCTCAAAAAGCCCTTAGTCCAACACTCATGCCAAATCAAATGCAAGTTGAATCAACTCATCAATACCTTGCCACCTATAGAATTAGAACTTCACCATCAAATGAGCATGATGCTCACATTCATTAAGTAGTACCACAAGTCATCAAAGTATTGGTAATACATTCTTTCATTAAATCTTGAATCAACATTGTAACAACTTATGTTATAATGAAATCTCAAAGCCAATCTCATACATCCCAAATAACAATCTTGAGGAGTATACAAAAGAAACTCAAGTAAGTTTATCTTGTCTAGTTATCATATTATTGAAACCTAGTTTATTTAGGATAAGTCTATCCAATTCAAATACTTTGTGTTCATATCTTCATTTAGGAAAACATGATGTTTCGGAAAAACATTATGTGTTTATTTTTCATCTTGTTAAAAAGGATAATGTATATCCTATGCATCATTATTTTCTTGCAACATGAACGGTTATGTTACAAGAGATTTCATTACACCTCATCGGGCAAATGATCTTAAAACAAACATCCACTAGTTCTATGAACTATCTTCCTCATTGAGCACTGGTCAAATCTTACTTGTTAAAAGATACCATACGTATCTATTTCCTTTCAAGCGTACATTAAACCTTGGTAAACCTTGTGCATATCCACATCTCTGGAGCATACACAAGACCTATTAAAGTTGGTAACTTTATTTAGATTCTTGTTCCAAAGAACTTTCTTCAGAACGTTCATGACATATTCCATTACCACACACAAACACATCTCTTGATCTTAGATCACTTGCATAACTCATACTTAAACTCAACTCAAAGGATGTCACCCTTTAGATCATTCAATCTTAGATTCCAAACACAATGATTAAAATCTGTTGACACATATTTTTCAAATTTACGTGTATAACATGACATTTTCATCACACTAGTTTTAATAGAAATAGTTGAGTCTCATTAAGTCATGTATTGGTAAATCATCTTGTCTTAGGAATAATTAATAAAATCACTTGCATTACATATACATGTATTGATTACATGATATTTGTTTGATATCTTGATGTTATAATAATTATTTGATTGATTGTCAAATGTGTAAACCTTGAAAAGGTTTTGTCTGCATGATTATATGCTTCATGTTAACATGATTTGAACATTATGTTCATTCTTTTGTTATATGATATTTCGCAAGATTAATGTATTACTTGTTAACTCATGATATGTCATTCTTATATGATATTTCTACATTTGAAAGCTCGTGTCTTTTGTTAACATTCGTTGAGTCTTTTTCATAGGATAGTCTAAATAATGCATGTTTCTAAAATGTAGGAATTTTTTGCATGAACCTGTCGTTTCATTACTTTTGTGACCACGTCACACTATTTGTTTGCCATGTGTGCACCTATATGTCTAAGTGCTTTTTGGTATGATAAACACTTAGAAGTTGTTTTATTAATCACATCGATCATTGTGTTAATTAATGGGTAAGTATGCTTAAGTAACTAAGCCTAACTTTAAAACAATTTCACAATGTAATATCAAAAACAATGTCATGTCATCTTATAATATGATTATTTGTCATGATGCCATGTGGTAGCTTTTTGTCTAGTAGATGAGATGTTATGATTTCTATAATATTCACATCTTTTGTCATTAGGACTTTTGTCTTGTAGATTGATAACAAATTATTTGTTATTTCTCCTTGTTATGCTTATTTTGCATAATTATCTCATTATTGCTACTTAGATTGGTAATATGTTTATGGGATCCATTTTCTTGCATATAGTCTTAAAAGCTAATAGGATTAAGTTTTAGAGGTTTGAAATTTGTGTTTGGATATCTTTCAATATACCTCTCTCCAAATTGTATTGTTGCTTCCGATTTCCTAACATTATCTTCATCATCTTTTAGTTAAAACAATACACCTCCTATAAGGAAAACCACATGCCTCGTCGTGCGATCATCTCGCATTGATAGAGAAGAGCTACGTAACTTCAAGGATGAAGTTCTTTGTATGCTAACCAATATCCACAAAAACATTGCTAAGCTTATCGCTTTCATTAATCTGCAACATCCTAAACACTTTACCTTCATTCTTCATAGATTATGTTGAATGTCCACCAATTAAGGAGGAGAGAAATTCATTCACATAATTGTCTTTTCACATTAAAGAACATGTACTCATGTTTCTTACATTCCCAATACCGACATGTAGGTTCAAATCACTCAGTTAAATCAGTTCACAAAAGACACAAGTGTGTCAAACCTCCTTAGATCAACATCACAGTTATGCACCAATACCTCGTCAAAAACACATCATGTGTTTGACATACCTCTTAAACGAGAAGCATTAAGTCTCCTTAGACTTTTACTAGGATTAGTGAAACCAAGTCATTAGTTATAAGTAAATAGACGTTAGCTTGAACCTTCGTTTGATCAAAAACGACAAAACATAACCAAATCCATTTTGGTCTCACGGAACCCTTCGTTAAGAAGGACGGAACAAAATTTTGGTTCCGCCAAATCCGCGGGTACCAAGTTCAGTGTTTAACCATTTAAAACAGACAACCCTCTCACAACCGAGTCTAGGATTTTCCTTCACAACTTCATTGTCTAGAACACCATCATAGGATCTCATCCTTTTCATTCTGACACATATCAAGCACGTCATTGTCAGTGCAAACAGAACCATCTTTCTAAACACGTTGGTCCAATCAACACTCTCATCATATGATGTCATTTTTATCCACATATAGGTATCTAGTATTTCCAATTGTTACATATGGAATCTCTATTTCTAAGTGATCATTGTCTTCACTTCCTCTCATTTTCATTCAAACATTTACTATGGCATGATTCATCTTTGGTAGATGATAATATCATAACCGTAACAGTCTTCAAATACTCTTATAGCATTTGCTATACATTAGAGTTTCTGAATTCATTGCATTCATTATAATCACCACCATCCATCATTTTTTTTCACTAATCATCAATCCCATGGATTAGCGAAAAACCTACTTACATCAACCTTTAGTCATCCATTAAGTTATCATTCACTTGTAAACGAACACCATATTAACACCACTCACTTTAAGCATTTTAACTTCACTTCATATCCTCCTCATAGGCATTGTTATGTAGGATTTTATCATATTATATTCTTGTAAATGTAATTCTTATTAAAAGATTACACTCTTTATAACATGGTTTACTAGATAATCACGATTGATATCACAATTCGTATGCTGCATCATATTTTTCTTTGATTAGACAATCACAATTGGTATGTTGGTTGTGATTAGATTATTGATATGTTACATAATATTTTTCTTTGAGATAAAATATATTGCACTAACCATTTCATTGTAGGTTCATCATCAAATACGCTCGATCTTATATAGCTTACTCATCATAGGATGAAGTTTGCTTCGATTATTTTTCTTCTTTTATAGGTGCTTCTTGACGATCTCAAACCAGGAGGATTATCAGTCTAGCACTCATATTGCATCTTCTATACACATTGGTCGTATATGACTTAAGACATTGTTTCTAGTGCACTAATCTTTTGTTTTGTAGGTTCATCTTGACGCCCTAGAGCAAGGGGGAGTTTTCGTCAAGCATTTTTAGGATGCATCATATACACACATTGGTGTATATCACATACCTGTCCAAGGATAAATTTTGTCTTATACTAATCTTTATTTTGTTGGATTCTTCATCCTTGGATCATATACGTTGGTACCCTAGCAACGGGGAGTATAGATCGAGGGGGAGTATATCATATACTAACTCATCATTTTTAGCATTTCTCATCCTTGAACCGTATACGTTGGTACTCTAGCAATGAGGAGTATACATCAAGGGGGAGCATATCATAGTCTAACTATTTGTTTTGTAGGATCATACATCATATCCTTGTCACTCCATTTAGGGGGAGTACAAATCAAGGGGGAGCTTTAAAGTTCTCAAAATCACATTCCGCTACGCATATCTTCTTTTATATTTCGAAAAAAAGGAGGAGATAGGTCAACATAGTCCAACATAGCTTACTCACGTGTATCATTGGGTGTTTGCTTTTCATTCATCATCCATTTTTCATATATATTCTTTTTATTGCACACCACTAACCTTGATGTAGGTTAAGAGTCTTAATTTGATCCATGGATCCGCTTACAACCTAGAAGACGCAACAACCATAGGAGATTGGAGTAGTCTATTTAACTTCACTAGGGATGATGCAAGCTCGCCATTTCGGGGAGAAATTAAGTTAACTCCAAGGACACACCCTTTTTGCTTCGACAAAAGGGGGAGAAAGGTGTAAACGGATAAAGTGAGTAATTACGGACACAAGGAGAAAAGGGAGAAAGGTGTAAACGGAGAAACGGACACAAGAATAAAGTAAGTAATTATGGACACAAGTAACTTTTTGCATTTTACTTTCTATCACGTTTACATATTTTGTCATCATCAAAAAGGGGGAGATTGTTAGTGCAAGCAGTCTCGTTGGGGAGATTGCTAGTGCAAGCAATCTCGTTTGTTTTGATTGATGACAAACATGTAACTTGATACATAGCGTAAAATGTACAAGTTACTTGTAATCATATCTTGTCTCAACATACATTCAACACCTCTCAAGTCCTCGTATGATACAACACAGGTTTGTACATGTTTGTTATGTAGCATTATGATCAAACCCTTAACAAACCATTTAGAATGTTTAAAATACGGTTAGGTAATTAAGTATTTTAAAAAGGCTAATCATTCTACTTAGAACCTTATTTTACATGATCACTAGGATACATGTTACATACATATACACATTACAAAGTTCACTAGGAATAACATATACAAGTTTACATGTTTATTTCTTAAAATGGAAACTTTATAAGTTAAATAATACCATGACATCATGGCATACATCACAAGTGAAATCTTTGTAAGATTATGTAATATTTTGTTTAGATACACAAGTTAGATAGTTGACATTTGTGGATCTTGGAAGATTTGGCTAGATATGCAAGATTTGGAAAGATACACTAAAATCTCTTAGTTATCTCTTAACTGTCATACCCGCGGAACCAAACGATAACAAGCACGGATCCCTTTTATGGGATCCGCCGGGCAAAAGTATTGTTGGCTATAAACACCAGCCCATTGTTTGCCCATAGACTCATGCCATTAGAAAACATGGTAGTCCATGGTTTTGCCCATAGTTTTCATGCCACTAGAAACCATGTTAGTCCATGGTTTTGCCCATAGTTTTCATACCATGTTTTCCTATAAATAGTCCTTAGTTTTGCCCATAGAATCATCCAACTTAGAACACACATTCCCTCACTCATTTCACACACTTAGATCAGTAGCTAAACATGTAGATTCATACATTAATCACCTCATTACATAATGATCATAATGTTACTAACTTTCATTATGTTGTAAGCATACACTTGTTATGATCCTGTGAAGCAAGCTCAAGATCACAAGTCATCATCCATAGCATACTTACTAATCCACCATGAAGATGCATATATGAAGATACATCACAACAAGTTTAGGGAGCTTGTGATCTTCATACATTGAAGGCTTCCGATCAATGGAAGTTCATATAGTGTAGGCATTCATATCCATGATATACTTATGTCATGGATCATTGTTGTAACCATCATTGTATCATTTAGATCAGTAGAGTGAGGTTAGTATTTTAGTCCTTAAAATACAAAGAGTGTTGGGAGTGGTTGTACCCTTGTAAAGAACTCGACATCTAGCTTAGTGTCGGAAATTGTATAAGCGACGATGGGAGTGGTTGTACCCTTGTAAAGAACCCGGTGTTTAGCTTAGTACCGGAAAAGGAAGTAAGCGACGTGTGAAGGTTTTCTCCGCCTAAGAAAGGGAGCTTGTTGATCTAGTGAAGTAACTCTCGAGTTGGGTACTCGGGGAGTGAAGTAGGACGGAGAGGAGCTCCGTGACCGAACCACTATAAATCATCGTGTTCGGTTTGCGCTTTCTTTTACTTATCTCTTTACTTTTATATTTGAATTATGTGATTGCTTGTGTTGTGATTATGTGATAATACTTGTGTGACAACTTGGTAGACATAAACTACAACAGACAGTGTTCATATTAGAACTAGCCGAATTGGAAATTTGATACAACAAGTTTTAAGTTTTAAAACGGTAAACGTATTCACCCCCCCCCCCCCTCTACGTTTTCACAAATCAAACACACAAGAATTCTCTCAACTATCACCTCAATATATTAACATACGGTTACTCAAAAGTAACAGGGTTACAATAACCCTGAAGTGAATCGAACTAACAATAATGCGTATGCTAACTCTAACCCTAGATCCTCCTTTTATAGACCAAGGAGTCCTAGTCGGTTACAATACTTTCTATACAAGATAATATCTATTCGTATCATTACTATAATTATCTAACAAACTTTACACGTTTATCTAATAAGCAGTAGAATGATTTACTCTAGCAGTAGGATCTTCGTAGCCTAGCAGTAGAATCATACTTAGCTTATTTCTTCAATCATCTCAAAAACTCAGCAGCAGAATAAATACACTAACAGCAGAATCATTTAGTCCAGCAGCAGAATGACACTTGGTGTATTTTCCGATAAGAACCATGAACAGTATAATCAAACTTTAAGCAGCAGCATCTTCAAACCCAACAATCCTCCCCTAAACTTGATATTTTCTCCCAAAATATTCAAGTTTCTTCTAAGCCCAGATAAACACCAGGAGGATGCTTCCAAACATATTTAATTCTGATTTGAAGACTTAGATTGTAGCACTTTTTCATACTTCTTTAACAGTTCATAGGCTTGAGTATCTGAGAAGAACCCTCTCTGTAACTTTAACATACCAGGTTGTAACATCTAAGTAATAACTGCTGTGTTGGTGTCCAAGGGATAATCTTTTTCCACAAGCATGTATACCATTACACCTTGACCAACCATGTCACAACCCGTAATTTCAGGTCTTTTTCAAGCTTCAAATTTCACTATTCATCTCGGGAAATTACTATTCATAGGTTACTATTCACCGATCACTATTCATTATTTCACTATTCATCATTTTTTAAGTCAGTTTGAGACTTTGAGAAGTCGTCAAAAATTTTACTATTCACGAAACACTATTCATTCCCGGAGAAAATTCTCGTTCATGATCAGCATTCATTATGTCGTAAACCTAGTTTACGAGTATTCCAAATTCGCGTAACCAGTTTGGTTTAGCTGTGAATTCATGCATTTTCAATAAGGACATGTCATGTAGACTAGAGGAGTTTGCACATCATCAGTATATTAGTTCATGCACGGGTATGCATTATTTCAATTTACGTATGGTTATTTATTTAATTAACGTTACCACTCGGTCATTACTACTAACATTATACCCAATACTCTCGACAATGATCCTAATATATTTTCATACGGTTTCATCTTGTTTGGTTCACAAACCGTATTCCGAGGCATGCGTTTCATTTGTGGCTGGTTTTGAAAAGGAGGCTTCGGACTCAGGATATGCTAAGCTCTAATGATCCCTCTATTGATGCTCTTGTGTGCCCTTTATGCAAAGCTCAACCGGACTCTCATGATCACCTTTTCTTTGAGTGTTTGTTTTCTTTTCAGGTTTGGGGTTCTTTAAAGGCTTTTGCTGGTTTCTTGGATATTCCTTCTTCGTTGGAGGATGTGGTGCAGTATTTGGTCCCTATATCTACATCTCGGTCTGTCAAGAGCATTGTTTCTAAGCTTTTGTTTGCGGCGACTTCTTATTTTATTTGGCAAGAAAGAAATAACAGGATTTTCAAGCGTCAGAGTCGGTCTGAAAGTCAAGTGATTGATGTGATCAAATCAACGGTGCGCTTGAAGCTTCTTACGAGTAGATTTAAGAGGAGGGCGAATGTTCTTGAGTTGTTGCGTGTATGGCAGTTGTCTGTGTCTCTTATGCATTCCTAATGGCGAGTTCTATTCCTGTTGCTGGTTTTTTGTGCTGGGTGCGTGAGGCTGGTTATCCTTCCTTGGTTGATGCTTTTGGCGGTCGTGGGAGTTCGTTGGAGATTCGGATGAGTGCTGTACTCTTTTTCCCTACTCCAAGGTTTTCCCACTGGGTTTTTTCTTGGAAAGGGTTTTTAAGGAGGCAGGCTCATCTGGTTCATCAATCTCCTTCGAAGAGATGGGCGGATGTGTGTGGTCATTCTTGTGTTATCAGGTGGTTATTTCCGGTTGGGGTTTTGGTTATTGTATGTTTTTATATTTGTAACGCTTAGTGGCCTGTCACAAGCGAGTTTAGTTGGATGTTCAAGCTTTGCTTGAGGTAAATGTGGTACTTCAGCCACATTTCATTGTTCTTAATCGATTTTTTGGTGTAATATATTTTACCGGGTGGATTGCCCTTTACCCAAAAATAATATATTTTCATACTAATTTTAATAATATAAAAATTATATTATTAATTTACCCGGTGTTTTGAGACATGTTGCTATATTTACTGGTATGCACGAATAACTCCGTCGGTTTACGATATTTTAAATCGACAATTATTTTAACACCCGATTCTTATCAGTAACATGATTTTATAATTTTTACAACGTCGTCATATTTTATTTGGTGCCGTTAAAATTCATTTTTAGCTAACTCGGTACCCGGTATCACTTATAACACAAAATATCTACACAAAATCAATTAAAATCTTACAAAATCACACCAATTTCTTCACCCTCCATACCTCTTACACGCCTCCCCCATCCCATTTCACTTACACACTTTGACATTTCTTACCAACTCATCATGATTGCTACTTACTTTAACCAAAAACTCTTCCAAACTATTATTTACATCACCTCATTTTACACATAGTTCTTACAAGAGAAAAACACAACACTCTCTCCCTCCCTTGTTCAAAACCCACGACCAAGCTAGAAAAACCAAGAAGAATCCATAGATTTTTGAAGATCAAGTGTTTATCTAGCTCCATTTACCTTCCTAGTTAGGGATTTGTGATAAAAACCCTAGGTTCTTGTTCATTTTTTTCATCAAAACTCTCCAATAATTCAAGTAAGTTCAAGAACATTTTTATGATCATTTCCTACTTTTATTTACTTCATAAGTTATGTATTTTCAAGATATATAAGTTAGTAATGCAAGTTACATGTGTTTTTTATACCACTTTGCTTATTTTTCACCTCAAACACTAGATCTATTGTTTTACTACATCCTCATCAGATCCATCATGATTGGTGATGTTTAAGAACCCATGACACCCTAAGAAGGTGTATGGTAGGATTTGTGTACTTGTTGAGTTGAGATGAAGTGATTTGATTAAGTTTAGAACCAAGAAAATGAGTTTTAAACAAAGTAAATAAGGTTCTGTCCTAAAACGCCAGATCTGGAAAACTCAGTAATTTTTGGGCTATTTTGGCCTTCATATTCAGAAAGCACTTTCAAAAACGAAAACGTGGGCGCTTGAATGAGTAAAAACGTACTTATAACGAAAGAGAGATGATTTTTACAAGTTAGACGACGAAAACTATTTTTCTGAAAATTACCTTGCTGTTTTCCGAACTTTAATGGACAAAACGAGGCGTTAGACGTGATCTAGACGAGCCGAGCTACTGAAAACATGTTAGTTCATGTTGTGACGAATCCATGGATATAAAGAACGTAGAAAACGGGCTCATAACGAGCAAGATACACGCGTTTTATACTCGACGAAACATACACATTTTTACCAGCACTAAAAATGAATAAATATTCAAAGTGTAAACTGTCTTTTGAAGTGACCATGTTGAGAGCCATATTACTTACTGATCGAGTCAGTTTTGTAAAACTTTCATCAAAAACAAAAATCAAGTACACCTAGCCTAGTTTCCAAATTGATCAACCGTTTGTCAAACGGACATGTAACGAGTGAGATATGACCCTTCCAATTTACCCGAAAACTGCCCAGAAATGGCAGTTTTGGCCCGACTAGCTAACTTAACGACTACATATCTTTATGATCGAGACCTTTCTGGATAAAAAGTCATTTCTACGAGTTGTAGATAATGTTACAAGCTTTCTAAAAACACTGAGTTTGGTTCCTAACTCTTAACGTAGTCTATTTTGCGACTAGCTTTGCGAGGCTACTTAGTCATTTTACAAACTTTGAGAAAAATACTAAATTGCGACAAAAACATTATATTTACCGATAAAACACCAAACAAGGGTCGTGGAGTACCGTTTCAACATGTTTACACGAAAAGTAGTTTATAACGTAACGAGACGTCAAAAATGTATTTTTCGACGATAAGCGATATTTTCAAAATTCCCGAGTGGTATCGATAACATACGTATTTGCATGTGTAGCATCATTTCATTTGTTTACATTAGATCGTATCCTCATGTTAGGTCGCGGTTAGAGACCGAGCCTCATTTCAGCATATTCATTATTAGCATTGTTGCTATCGCATTAGGTGAGTTTCATAGCCCCTCCTTTTACTTGTTTTGTAACTGTTTTGGGGGAGAATACATGCTCGTTTTTCATTAAACTCTATGCTCGTTTTTCATTAAACTCTATGCTCGTTTTACATTTAAACTCCATGCTAGTTTTGCTTGAGATGTGAGTTGTCTTTCAAACATTATTGATTGGTTAAAATACTTGAGTCGTTGCTCGGAAGTATTTGTGTTTACATTGTTCACCCTTGATCATTTCATTATGGACACTAGTACATTAAGCTATTTCATATTGCATGTGTTATGGACTGTTAATTTTGTATTATTTTAGTTATATGACGACATTGTCAGAGATATATACATATGGCGACATTGTCATGGCGACACTGCTAGATTTATTTATATGGCGACATTGTCAGATTTATCTTATGGCAACATTGTCATGGCGACATTGTCAGGTTTATTTATATGGCGACATTGTTAGATTTAGTTACATAGAGACATTATCACACTTACCTTTATACAGCGACATTGTCACACTTAACATTACATTTTGTGGTCCATAAATCATTTGACGTTCACTTAAACCAAATCATATTTGGCAGTGGGTTGTAAACACACAGGTTACAAGTCTTGTATGGGCTGGGCTTGGAACTGGGTGGATTTATAACGCCTTTGCTGGGAAATCTTCATTCAAACGCATTTCATTTTTCACTAATCTCTATGAACTCACCAACCTCGTGTTGACACTTTTAGCATGTATTTTCAGGTATTAAGCAACAGTACGCTACAGGAGGCTTTTGGCAGGGCATGACATGGTCATAGGAGACTCTGATATTCATTTGAGGACCGTTTTAATTGTTTTAAGGGTCTATTTCCGCACTACTTTTATCAATGTAAATTCAACACTTTTGTTAAAGAATTTTAATCTAAATGATTGAAGTAAAAACCGTTCTTTGCACTTGTGTTGTGATACCAATTGAGTTGCACCCCAGTGGCATGTATGCTTCCGCTGGACCCGATTTTGGGGGTGTGACAGATTGGTATCAGAGCTTGGCTATAGAGAACTGGGTGATTTTAAAACCTAGACTATAGCTACATTTACAAAAACTTAACCCTATGACCGCCGCGTGCCTGCCTGCCAAGCTGATGCCTCATTTGTGGTTTGTTGCTGACATATTTAATAAGATTTGTGTCTTATTTTCAAATCATTTGTACTTTCTTATTCTCATTGATTACTATAGTTGTCTTTCATATAAGCATGCTCGCATATCATACACGTCTCAGCGTTACGCCTTTTCCTTGCGTAGTTTCATCATTCGACCTCGAGTTTGGTCACTTGCCTTAGTTTTTCAGAACATCTTTTCAAATGTGAAGGACATAGTATTAGTATAACTGAGCTGAGTATTTCAAAATTCATTGAACCTCGGTGGAATATAGACTGGTCATCTATATTCGACCCGGGACAGTGGGACATAGGCTGACCACCTATGCCCTACTCAGAGATGAATTTTGCAATACTGAGGACAGTTATAATAGAATTATGTCTGGGTTGCATTCCTACTCGATTTCTAAAGGTTCCAAAATTCATGTGTGTGTACTCAATCGTTGCAAGAATATTCACCTCCACATCACCTCGTGAACCACCGTCTAGAAGCAAGCCAGATAATCATAACGCAACTTCCAATTTTCATTGTATGACAAGCCACTCCAGAGCATCTACATTTAGGAAACGCCTTATTTACGTTTCGCTCTTCTTTTCTTGTTTTGAAGAATCATGCCACCCAAGAGAGCTACTACTACTATGACGCCCGCCCAGATCAGAAAGCTGGTTGCCAACAGTATAAAGGCAGCACTGGTGACTGAAAGAGCTGCCGTAGCTGCAGCCGCTGCTGAAGCCGCTTCACGGGCAAAAACCGCAGAAGCTGCAGGAACAACTGCTAATGGTACTAATGGGCGTAAATGTACGTACAAGGACTTTAAAAGTGGTGATCCCGAAAAATTCAAAGGCACTGAAGGAGCCACTGCTATGATTCGTTGGTTTGAAAAGAAAGAATCTATGTTTCTTTTATGCAAATGTCCAGAGGAGGACAAGGTAAGGTTTGCTACCAGTACACTCGTTGGGGAAGCTATGTCATGGTGGAATTCGTATGCAAAACCCAGGGGAATGGAAAATGCTCACAAGCTTACGTGGGATGAATTCAAGAAGTTGCTGACTAAGAAGTTCTGTCCACGCACTGAAATAAAGAAGTTGGAAACAGAGTTTTATGAGCTAGTGACAACAGGTAATGATATCGAGGCATATATCAGGAGGTTTCAGGAGTTGGCTGTGCTATGTCCAACTATGGTTCCCGATAATGAGAAGCTGCTAGAAAATTTCATTGGTGGACTACCTCACAGCATCCGCGGAGATGTGATTTCTTTTGACCCACAAACTCTAGACGAAGCTATCAGGATATCTCAAAAGCTTATGGCTCAGGTGATAAAGAATGGAACCATCGTCAACAACAATGATCATAACAGCAACAACAAGAGGAGTTGGGACAACAATCAGAGTGGCGATGCTACTCAACCATAACCAAAGAGGCAGGAAGTCGCAAAGGCCTATGCTGCAGGTTCAGCTGAAAAGAAAGGTTACCAAGGTACCCTACCCAAATGCAACAAGTGTCAAAATCATCATAACCCTGGACATTGTCTTAACCCATGTGGCAACTGTAAGAAGATTGGTCATGCGACTAGGGAATGCCAGTTTCCAATCATTGCCGGAAATCAGAAACCTCCAGTGACATGTTTTGGCTGTGGAGAGATAGGACATTACAGGAATGAATGTCCAAAACAAGGAAATCATGGGAACAGGAACCAAGGCGGAATAGCTCGTGGTAGAGCCTAGGTCATCAGAGGAGGGAATTGTCAGCATATCAACGACGTGGAGGACGACAACAATGTTCAAGAACCAAGAACTTCTGCCTTAAAAATAAACGAAAACCTAAACTCTCTAGTGTTGTATTTCTATTGTGTTTCACTTTAAGTTCTATCGTATGAACTTCATGTACTATTACGAATCCCTATCTAATGGATGTTTTATCTTTTATCACCGCAATGTGACTCCAATATCCACATCTCTTCACCGAGTCCACTCCAGAGACCAACATTAACTGAATTCAGGGACTGAATTCCTTTAACGGGTGGAGTATGTCACAACCCGTAATTTCAGGTCATTTTCAAGCTTCAAATTTCACTATTCATCACCGGAAATTACTATTCATGGGTTACTATTCACCGATCACTATTCATTATTTCACTATTCATAGTTTTTGAAGTGAGTTTGAGACTTTGAGAAGTCGTCAAAAATTTTACTATTCACGAAACACTATTCATTCCCGGAGAAAATTCTCGTTCATGATCAGCATTCATTATGTCGTAAGCCTAGTTTACGAGTATTCCAAATTCGCGTAACCAGTTCGGTTTAGCTGTGAATTCATGCATTTTCAGTAATAACATGTCGTGTAGACTAGAGGAGTCTGCACATCATCAGTATATTAGTTCATGCACGGGTATGCATTATTTCAATTTACGTATGGTTATTTATTTAATTAACGTTACCACTCGGTCATTACTACTAACATTATACCCAATACTCTAGACAACGATCCTAATATATTTTCATACTAATTTTAATAATATAAAAATTATATTATTAATTTACCCGGTGTTTTGAGACCTGTTGCTATATTTACTGGTATGCACGAATAACTCCGTCGGTTTACGATATTTTAAACCGACAATTATTTTAACACCCGATTCTTATCAGTAACATGATTTTATAATTTTTACAACGTCGTCATATTTTAATTGGTACCGTTAAAATTCATTTTTAGTTAACTCGGTACCCGGTATCACTTATAACACAAAATATCTACACAAAATCAATTAAAATCTTACAAAATCACACCAATTTCTTCACCCTCCATACCTCTTACACGCCTCCCCCATCCCATTTCACTTACACACTTTGACATTTCTTACCAACTCATCATGATTGCTACTTACTTTAACCAAAAACTCTTCCAAACTATTATTTACATCACCTCATTTTACACATAGTTCTTACAAGAGAAAAACACAACACTCTCTCCCTCCCTTGTTCAAAACCCACGACCAAGCTAGAAAAACCAAGAAGAATCCATAGATTTTTGAAGATCAAGTGTTTATCTAGCTCCATTTACCTTCCTAGTTAGGGATTTGTGATAAAAACCCTAGGTTCTTGTTCATTTTTTTCATCAAAACTCTCCAATAATTCAAGTAAGTTCAAGAACATTTTTATGATCATTTCCTACTTTTATTTACTTCATAAGTTATGTATTTTCAAGATATATAAGTTAGTAATGCAAGTTACATGTGTTTTTTATACCACTTTGCTTATTTTTCACCTCAAACACTAGATCTATTGTTTTACTACATCCTCATCAGATCCATCATGATTGGTGATGTTTAAGAACCCATGACACCCTAAGAAGGTGTATGGTAGGATTTTTGTACTTGTGGAGTTGAGATGAAGTGGTTTGATTAAGTTTAGAACCAAGAAAATGAGTTTTAAACAAAGTAAATAAGGTTCTGTCCTAAAACGCCAGATCTGGAAAACTCCGTAATTTTTGGGCTATTTTGGCCTTCATATTCAGAAAGCACTTTCAAAAACGAAAACGTGGGCGCTTGAATGAGTAAAAACGGACTTATAAAGAACGTAGAAAACGGGCTCATAACGAGCAAGACGTGATCTAGACGAGCCGAGCTACTGAAAACATGTTAGTTCATGTTGTGACGAATCCATGGATATAAAGAACGTAGAAAACGGGCTCATAACGAGCAAGATACACGCGTTTTATACTCGACGAAACATACACATTTTTACCAGCACTATTACTCACTGATCGAGTCAGTTTTGGAAAACTTTCATCAACAACAAAAATCAAGTACACCTAGCCTAGTTTCCAAATTGACCAACCGTTTGTCAAACGGACATGTAACAAGTGAGACATGACCCTTCCAAGTTACCCGAAAACTGCCCAGAAATGGTAGTTTTGGCCCGACTAGCTAACTTAACGACTACATATCTTTATGATCGAGACCTTTCTAGATAAAAAGTCAGTTCTACGAGTCGTAGATAATGTTACAAGCTTTCTAAAAACACTGAGTTTGGTTCCTAACTCCTAACGTAGTCTGTTTTGCGACTAGCTTTGCGAGGCTACTTAGTCATTTTACAAACTTTGAGAAAAATACTAAATTGCGACAAAAACATTATATTTACCGATAAAACACCAAACAAGGGTCGTGGAATACCGTTTCAACATGTTTACACGAAAAGTAGTTTATAACGTAACGAGACGTCAAAAATGTATTTTTTGACGATAAGCGATATTTTCAAAATTCCCGAGTGGTATCGATAACATACGTATTTGCATGTGTAGCATCATTTCATTTGCTTACATTAGATCATATCCTCATGTTAGGTCGCGGATAAAGACCGAGCCTCATTTCAGCATATTCATTATTAGCATTGTTGCTATCGCATTAGGTGAGTTTCATAGCCCCTCCTTTTACTTGTTTTGTAACTGTTTTGGGGGAGAATACATGCTCGTTTTTCATTAAACTCTATGCTCGTTTTTCATTAAACTCTATGCTCGTTTTACATTTAAACTCCATGCTAGTTTTGCTCACTACTAGAAAAACAGCTATTCTTGACGCGCAATGCGCGTCATAAAGGGGTCAGATGACGCGCAAAAGCACGTCAAGGATGGACCAGTCATAAATTTTCATGACCCGCATTTGGGCGTCATCCTTTTATGACACTCGGTTTATGACCCTCGGTTTATGACGTGCGTTTTTGCGTGTCATAACCTAATTTTTTTTTTAAATTAATTTTTTTCAGTTCCTAATTTTCTATTAAATGACAATTAAAAACCTGATAATACAAAATTAAAAACACAAACATCAAAATAACGCATTTCATATATATATATATATATATATATATATATATATATATATATATATATATATATATATATATATATATATATATCAAAACAATGAGGTTAATTAAAGTACTAATTCACGATAAGTCACAAGTTAATTAACGACAAAAATTACATATCGATAGTAATTCACAAGTTAGTTTGACAGCTTCCACATCGACCACTGAGTATACAACAAGACTACCCGAGTCATCCGTGCAGCTCTCCTGAAGCAGTAGTTCGACATTTTGGGACGAGTTGCTAGCCACCTGTTCCCAAAATAACAAAAAAAGTATTATAATACATTTTCTTTTAATTAACTTATTATAATTAATCTGTTGATTAGAAAAACTAGCTTACAAGCAAGCAGGTCAAAAGTCAGCCAAACTGTAATTTAATGCATAAAAGCCCCTAAATAATTTTATTCGAGATCCTAAATTACTTCTGAAATAAAACCAAAGTTGTAATCAGATTTGGCAAAATATTTACTTCCAAAAACTCTAAATCTTTAGACAATACGGGTTTGAGTCGACCTGACACGACATGTTTCAGTTCCTGTTTTGACCTGTTACCCACTCGTCTAAACCACCGATTTTTCCACCTCTACAATAAAATAAAACAAAAATACCAGCCGTTTACCTTGACTTGATCATGAAGAAAGTGTATGTACTCCATTGCCTCAAGAAGTACTGAAGTAGTATCTGTCTGCAGATAAAAGACCTTACATAAGAAAAATATTGCAAACATAATCCTTTTTTGTGGCTTAGACCTTTAGGCATCTAGATGTCGGTGTACCTTGCCGTATGGTGAGACAAGCTGCTGAAGGGCTGCAATCCTTTCACCAACTTTTTCTTTTCTTTCCTATTAATAAAAAACAGAAATAAACATGAGGTCAATTAGTAAGTTTGGCCAAGACTCGGTGACAAATCAATATGAAAGTGTGTAATGAACCTTTTCAAAAACACACATCAGGTGATAAGGTATAACTTTGACAGTTGTAGAGGAAGAAACAAGAAAAAACCTTGGAGGAGATGGACAAACCCGCCTTGTGCCTTTTAGGTGTCAAAGGAGTAAGACTACCCTGCTCAACAGATACTGGACTTCGCTTATGTTCCATCATCTTAACCACCGGCTCTATTCCTTCTGTCTTATTCCAAGTATAAACTGTCAGACATTAGAAAAGATGGGCATGGTGCTTTTAGAAAAGATGGGCATGGGACGACAATTGTATTTGTTTGATGATTTCAATTCAGTGGCCTGCAATAACATTCCATTGAACGGGGTGGGTTTGCTTTATTGTATTTGTTTAATGATTCTATATCGTATTACCTATTATATTACCTCCTTTTATCATAAAACAACAACCACTACTACCTGTTCAAACATAACCTATTATATTACCTCCTTTTATCATAAAACAACAACTACAACTAGATCTACAAATGTATAACGACACTTAGATCTACAAATGTAACACAATGATTCCAGATCTTGCTCTACCTGTGATAAAGCGAAAAGTGTACAGCTTTTAGGGGGTCATTTAAGCCCTAAATCGTATTTATTTGATCAAATATTGCCCTAAATCGTTCCTTTTGTCATTTTAGGTACTTTGGAGAAGAAATCTGGAAAAGGAAGCATTTTGGACGTTTTTGGAGCATAAAAGTGAAGAAAACGACAATGTCTTAAAATCTGCTGGAAAAGTACCTGTGACGGCGTCAAGCCCTAGTGTGACGCCGTCAACCCTTGATAAGCCAGAGAGGATTTTGGAGGATTAAAAGGGGACGGCGTCAAGAAGGCCATCAAGAAACCCTAACCGCGGCGAGGTGACGGCGTCAAGCTCTATAACGTGACGCCGTCAGATCTGTTTTCCTATATATATTTTCATAATTTTTAGTCATTAGTGTGCAACTTTGTGAGGAGAAACCCTAAGATGATTTTTCTGCCATTTTTAAGGGTTTTATACCCTTGGATCTCCCATGTTCAATTGAAGATAAGTAATCAATTAATCATTCAATATGTCTATGTGTTGTTTGATTATATCTTGTTCTTGTCTTTTATTTAACATGCTAGGCTAGATTTATCTTGTGTTTGCTTAGATCTAATGAAACCTAACTATTGATTATTGGTTGTTGGTGTGTTATTAATTGTATTGGATGATTGTTTATCGATGTTAGGCTTAAGAAAACTGGCTAACCTCCTATACGGTAACTTGCTTGAACGTCTTAAGAAACATGAACCAATGCGTACTAAGGTTTTTATGGTTGTATTTAATGCATGAGCGAATTCTAGTGATCCCATGTTAGGAGCTTCTTAGCCGGCTCGACATAGGAGTGAAGTAGGAGCTTGTAGAGTTGGGGAAGTACGTACGCCACCCCACGATTGGTATTAAGGAATACACCCGTCATCCACGCAATTAATACACACTAATCAACCGGTAAAAGATAGTTAGGGAGTAAGGAAATCTAAGTAAACACATTTCTCTCCATATAAGTTCCACAACCTTTTTATTTTCAGTTATTTTATTTTATTTGCAATTGTAGTTATTTGGGTTAGTTGACTAGCAACTAATTCCGCCTACTCCTTCAAACCCGAGATTTTACTTGCTTTTATAAAAATATAAAAATACAAAAAGAATCTTCCCTCACCCTTAGACCTATTAGAGTAGTTTTTCAATCCTAACGACACTATTCCCCTAGAGAACGATCAATCCCCCGGTACTTGCCACTACACTATACTACATCGGTCAGGTACACTGCCTGGTGGGGATTGCAAGCCTCTTGAGATCCCTCGAGAGGTAAAACCTGTTGTAAGGTCGCAAAACCACGCATCAAGTTTTTGGCGCCGTTGATTGATATAGAGCTTGATTATGCCTTTAACAACCTAGAAACCGCCATATACTCAGATAATTACTTAGAACGTAATAATCTTACGGTTGAGGAGTTGATTGAGAAACTTGATGAAGTGAAGGTAGATCCTAGGTTGGATGATTATTTCAATGAATACCCCACTAAGGAGGAGATTGCTTACTATAACAACCTAGTTGATAACCCTCGACCACCTTTTGTTAGAATTGACCCAAAGATTAAGAGGGGTGATCCCGGGAATGTGAAGATACCATGTATGATTGGGTACCAATACGTTGAGCATGCTTACATTGACTGTGAATCCCCAACCAACGTGATGTCCTCAGGCCTTTATAGCCACATCATAAACACACCACTTGAGCCTAGGAAAGACCCCAAGTGCCCCGGCGGAGTTTGCAACTTCGTTGGAAGGATTAAGGACATGCATATCCTTGTTGGGAATTTTACCTTTGCCACCGACTTCATGATCTTAGAAGATTTGGCAAGTGTTGTTGACTGCCGCCTATCTCACGTGGTGTTAGGTAAGCCGTTTATTGAAGCATCCAATTTAAAGTATGATCGTTTAAGAGGCACGGTTCAGTTTTCTAATCACATAGATAGGATCACATATAGGATGCCTTATCGGGTAAATGAATTTCGTTTTGTGCCTCGATTTGACAAGGACAACATTGGTGCGATTGAGGACATCAATGATGAGGATAAAGAGAAAGGCATGGACTATGTTTGGAATAAGAGAAGCCTTTATTATAAAGATTGCTTGAACCTAGGACCTAAATACAAAGTTGATATGGAGGTTGTTAGGATGATTAGAGGGGCAATTGAGAAGCAAAACGGAAAAAACATAGAACCCGTGACTTTGAGTCTAGCTACAAGACTCGTTAATAAAGAAAAGCGCTTCTTGGGAGGCAACCCAAGCTTTATTTGCTTTGTGTGTTTATTTATTTGTTTGTTTGATTTTATTTGCTTCCGTATGTATGTTTAATTTTTATTATTATTGATTCATGTTCAAAACTAAATTGTGAAAATGCTTTATCTTGTTTTTAACTTCGTCTTAACTACATATAAAGGTATTTTGCAAAAAGTTAAGTGTAAGGGAAATCCAAATCGGTTTATTAGAACAAATGAACATGAATCATAACAATATTAAATTAACATACATATTAGTAATTGTTTGAGTCAAATGCTTGTATCGAGTCATAATGATATTTTGCAGGATTTCCAGGAAGCAAGGTATAGGTTTTTCCAGAAATTTTCCGGAAACATAACATGAGAATTCTGTCAGATCATTTCTGACGGCGTCAGGAACAATTTTCTGAAATTTTTGAAAGTTTTGTTTTTCTTTCGGAATCATAAAATGCTTTATTAAATCTCTAACTTATAAACTCCAGGAATCTGCAAAATAATCATTCCACAAGCATTATATCCTTATACAGATTTATCCCGCCGATGTTATGCAGGTTTTCTTGTTTGTTTTCTCAGGATTAACAGGTTATTTTGGACAAGGAGATATATGTGGAATCTAGCTTTTGGCACTGCTTTAATCTTGAAGCTTCAACATTACCTTGGAAGAAGATCTAACCATGTTACCCCTTTATCCACCGAGCGAATCAGGGGAGTATTTGATTTCATTCTTTTACCTTATTTACTTTTACATCTTGTTATTTGAACATTGGGGACAATGTTCATCTTAAGTGTAAGGGGGGGTAAAGTACGATACTTTAGAGAATGCTATTACGCTTGATTTTTCGTTTGTTTAATGGTAGATGTGTAATTAAACTGAGAGAAATACCTGTTAAGGCAAATTTTAGTGCCAAATTTAAAATTTTTTACAACATATAGGAGTGAAACTTTGGTCTTAATGAGCGTCTCATGGATAGGAGTTATATGACTAGCACAAAACCGTACCACTAAAAAATTTTCCACCCCCAAATATGTGAGGTTCGCCCCTAGAATTGGTAGGAAAAGCATTTATGCTATGATGTGTGTACCGGTAGCACTTAGATTCTAGAACTTGCGTTAGGACCATTCCGAGGCCACAAGTGAGACTACATTCGTGTAGTTAGATTTACTACATGATAAGAGGCATTAGGATTAACCCATTGTTTTACACCTGTGTTTTTGTTATAATTACATTGGCTACATTGGTCAAGTAATTCTCCCACACCCTTTGCGTTGTACTCATTTTTAGTACACGATACCCCTAGTACACCCCTCAGAGCCTATCTTTTCGTTTCTAACTTTAAGCATTTTACTTAAAGTAAGAATTTGTTTACACCCCACTTAAATGTACACCCAAATCGCCTTAGCCTACCTTGTATGCACTCATTTTTAGTGC
This sequence comes from Artemisia tridentata subsp. tridentata, assembly GCA_021014915.2. Taxonomy (NCBI): domain Eukaryota; kingdom Viridiplantae; phylum Streptophyta; class Magnoliopsida; order Asterales; family Asteraceae; genus Artemisia; species Artemisia tridentata. Next base: position 287,209,722 of record CP139509.1, read on the forward strand.
ATTATTGTGACAACATTTGTTTAAACCCCAAGTTAATTATCTAATTGATTACATGGTTGCTAAGTCGAGTCATATCCTTGTACATATTGTTTTGGGACGATTGGGACTCATGGGTAAAGTACTAGTGTGATGGAGTAATGGGGAAAAACAACATTATTACCCCCATATGTGCTAAATATTTCAAAAAGTACTCCAAGTGTTTCGATTATCTTAATTCGAGTCATTAGAATAGTTAATTGTAAAGTTATGTAAATGTTCAAGTGTAAGGGGGATACAACCCCCCTGCGATGTATTATTTTGGATGGTAGGGCAAGAGTGTATGCAAAAAAAAAAAAAAAAAAATAAATAAAAAAAAAAGTAGAAAAAACATACGGACTACCATCCCGTTTCATTTTATGTTTATTTTATCTTTTTGTTATTTTTTTCATTAGCTTAAGTCGAGTCTAGTCTTGGCTTAGCAACGCCATATTGTACATGTAATTAATCAAGATCTTTAACTCGCCACCAGTAAAATATCCTTTATCCAACAAAACCGTGTTTATCATATCCCTACACCTAACGTTATAACCCGTTTAAAAGCCCTCTTTGATAGTTTATCTTAGGTGCTTACGCCTAGTGGAGGAGGTTTTTGATCCTTTCCCAAGCCTATGGTAATCTATGTGCTATGACAGGTAGTGAGAGATATTATTCATTTTCATTTATGAGATATACTTTTATGACACCTGAGAGATGTGAGTATCTAAACACTACTTGTGAGGTGCTAGTCTGTAATCTCCGTGCTTATTATGATTAAAGTGGAACGACTATTTTTGTAATTACTTTTATATTAGCGTTAAATGACCCCTAACTTGTATTTTGATTAGAATAAAAGCGCATTTGCTTGAGGACAAGTAAATCTCAAGTGTAAGGGTATTTGATGAAGCGAAAAGTGTACCGCTTTTATGGGGTCATTTAAGCCCTAAATCGTATTTATTTGATCAAATATTGCCCTAAATCGTTCCTTTTGTCATTTTAGGTACTTTGGAGAAGAAATCTGGAAAAGGAAGCATTTTGGACGTTTTTGGAGCATAAAAGTGAAGAAAATGACAAAGTCTAAAAATCTGCTGGAAAAGTACCTGTGACGGCGTCAAGCCCTAGTGTGACGCCGTCAACCCTTGATAAGCCAGAGAGGATTTTGGAGGATTAAAAGGGGACGGCGTCAAGAAGGCCATCAAGAAACCCTAACCGCGGCGAGGTGACGGCGTCAAGCTCTATAACGTGACGCCGTCAGATCTGTTTTCCTATATATATTTTCATAATTTTTAGTCATTAGTGTGCAACTTTGTGAGGAGAAACCCTAAGATGATTTTTCTGCCATTTTTAAGGGTTTTATACCCTTGGATCTCCCATGTTCAATTGAAGATAAGTAATCAATTAATCATTCAATATGTCTATGTGTTGTTTGATTATATCTTGTTCTTGTCTTTTATTTAACATGCTAGGCTAGATTTATCTTGTGTTTGCTTAGATCTAATGAAACCTAACTATTGATTATTGGTTGTTGGTGTGTTATTAATTGTATTGGATGATTGTTTATCGATGTTAGGCTTAAGAAAACTGGCTAACCTCCTATACGGTAACTTGCTTGAACGTCTTAAGAAACATGAACCAATGCGTACTAAGGTTTTTATGGTTGTATTTAATGCATGAGCGAATTCTAGTGATCCCATGTTAGGAGCTTCTTAGCCGGCTCGACATAGGAGTGAAGTAGGAGCTTGTAGAGTTGGGGAAGTACGTACGCCACCCCACGATTGGTATTAAGGAATACACCCGTCATCCACGCAATTAATACACACTAATCAACCGGTAAAAGATAGTTAGGGAGTAAGGAAATCTAAGTAAACACATTTCTCTCCATATAAGTTCCACAACCTTTTTATTTTCAGTTATTTTATTTTATTTGCAATTGTAGTTATTTGGGTTAGTTGACTAGCAACTAATTCCGCCCACTCCTTCAAACCCGAGATTTTACTTGCTTTTATAAAAATATAAAAATACAAAAAGAATCTTCCCTCACCCTTAGACCTATTAAAGTAGTTTTTCAATCCTAACGACACTATTCCCGAAGAGAACGATCTATCCCCCGTTACTTACCACTACACTATACTACATCGGTCAGGTACACTGCCTGGTGGGGATTGCAAGCCTCTTGAGATCCCTCGAGAGGTAAAACATGTTGTAAGGTCGCAAAACCACGCATCAACCTGCAAAAGAGAAACGGGTTGAAAGCTCCCCAATCAACTTTTTCGGCATATGTCCTAAATTTTATGCATTCTAAAGTATCAGATTATTATTCGAACATCTAGAAAGTGTCATTACCATTTCCAAACATCTTACTAAGACTTTTCTCTTGATAAGGTCGTGGTTGTGCTTGAGGTTTTAGTTTCATCTCAAGGTCCGGATTGATCTACAGTGTACAAATGGGCGGTTATCAGTTGTAGAAGAAGACTAAAAGTCCCGGAATTAGTCTTATTCAAATGAAAGTTCATGTACAACTCAAAAGATAACTCACAGTATCTTTGCGAAAATCATACTCTTCCAACATGGGATAGTTTAGAGCATTTGGCACGCATCTTTGTTTTACATTTTCAACCTGTCAAGTATATTGGTTAAATTCGAATACTATGTTAATGAAAAGCCATGTACAGCTCGAAAAATCCTACAACGTATATTGTTCCTATCTAATAACCACTTTTACAGCCGAGAGAAATGCCATTAGAAGATGAGTATAAGTGCCCAGTCAAAGTGACGTAGAAAGATACCTGAGCAGGATCAATTTCAAATGAATGGGCTTCTTTTTCTTCAGCTACGGCTGCCAATTGTGCTTCGTTTAGCAGCTCATCATGTGTTCCTTCAATTTCACCAACCGATTTACTAATAGTAAATACTTCGCCTGCCTACACGTGAAAAGTAGAACCAAGATTAATGCTAAAAAATAGAATGAAATGATCGTATTCGCTTCAAAATGTGAATGTCATATTGGAAGAAATGTGGATAACACGAACCCTATAATCTGAATGTGAATGTAATAAATGTGGATAACACGAACCCTATAATCTAAGCATATATAAATAGAACCAAAATATGAACATAACCAACATGAACCAACAAAGCATAACTAGACATATGTCCTGCAAGCATTCTGGTGAAAACATGATCATTTAAGTCAACTAAGGTTTTCATTAACTTCAGATGCTGCCAAAACGTTCTATAATATAGCAAGAATACATAGATTGTCCAATAGAACAGCTCACGAAGCATTACTATTAGTAACATCAATATTCAAGTTCTGTATCTACCCCAACACAACCCCTCATCAACATTACATAAGACACAGAAAATTTACTGCAAAAGACAAACCTCATTAGTGACCCTAGCTCGAGATATCACCTCATCACTTAACAATCTCTTCAATACCTGCAGATAAGTGTCAAATAAATAACTGATAACCGGATAGCATCATATCTCGATTGTCAAAATAAGGTTTGTGGTACTTCCTGGCAAACCAAATACCTAGTGTAAACTCCCATAAAACAATATCTCCTCGAGCATCACCAGATAATAATTTCCTAAACATCAATTTCTTTTTCATTTTTTTTTTTTTTTGAAAAAAAAAAACTAATTTCCTAAAATATCAATCAATGAAATTGAACAAAAAAAGGAGAAGAAAAATGTACCCGTTTTTTCTTGGCGAATTCCTTAGGATTTGAAGCGGCGGAAGGGATCGAATCGAAAACCATGGCTGATTCAATTGATTTGAATTCTGGAAATATCGGAGATTAAACGATGTATGTGTGAGTAACAGAAATATAGTTCGTAACCCATATGTATATTCATAAAATAATTAACCCAGATCTATAAAAAAAACATATATAGAAACTAATAAAAAATCAGATCTAAAAAGATATATAAAAACTAACAAAAATCGTAACCCGGATATATATAAAAACGATGATTATCTATAAAAATCCATGAAAAATCGTATCAGATCTATAAAAATCCATGAAAAATCATATCAAATCGTAACCCGGATGGTGGTACCTGATAGACGTCCGTGGTGGTTGGTGGTGATGATTTCTGCGGTGGTTGTTGTGATGATTTCGGCGGTGGTTGGTGGTGATGAAGATGGCGGTACAGGCTAGCGAGATAGAGAGAAAAGAGGGGGAGGGGGGAAGTTGTATTGTGTGTTGGTGTGTGTGTTTTTTTTGTTTCAGTGGGAGTGTATTTTAGTGTTGTATTGTGTCTTGATAGTATTGATAGAATTCTATTACAATTGAGAAAGGACAGTATTTTATGACTTTTAAAATTGCGTGTCATCAAGCCTTCAGATTTTACAAGTTATGACCATTTTTTTATGACTCACATTTTTGCGAGTCATATTGAAGCGTGAGTCATAAAAAAAGGGTCAAGGATAGCCCTATTTCTAGTAGTGGCTTGAGACGTGAGTTGTCTTTCAAACATTATTGATTGGTTAAAATACTTGAGTCGTTTCTCGGAAGTATTTGTGTTTACATTGTTCACCCTTGATCATTTCATTATGGACACTAGTACATTAAGCTATTTCATATTGCCTGTGTTATGGACTGTTAATTTTGTATTATTTTAGTTATATGACGACATTGTCAGAGATATATACATATGGCGACATTGTCATGGCGACACTGCTAGATTTATTTATATGGCGACATTGTCAGATTTATCTTATGGTGACATTGTCATGGCGACATTGTCATGGCGACATTGTCAGGTTTATTTATATGGCGACATTGTTAGATTTAGTTACATGGAGACATTATCACACTTACCTTTATACAGCGACATTGTCACACTTAACATTACATTTTGTGGTCCATAAATCATTTGACGTTCACTTAAACCAAATCATATTTGGCAGTGGGTTGTAAACACACAGGTTGCAAGTCTTGTATGGGCGGGGCTTGGAACTGGGTGGATTTATAATGCCTTTGCTGGGAAATCTTCATTCAAACGCATTTCATTTTTCACTAATCTCTATGAACTCACCAACCTCGTGTTGACACTTTTAGCATGTATTTTCAGGTATTAAGCAACAGTACGCTACAGGAGGATTTTGGCAGGGCATTGCATGGTCATAGGAGACTCTGATATTCATTTGGGGACCGTTTTAATTGTTTTAAGGGCCTATTTCCGCACTACTTTTATTAATGTAAATTCAACACTTTTGTTAAACAATTTTAATCTAAATGATTGAAGTAAAAACCGTTGTTTGCACTTGTGTTGTGATACCAATTGAGTGGCACCCAGTGGCATGTATGCTTCCGCTGGACCCGATTTTGGGGGTGTGACAAACCAATTCATGTACTCCACAAGATTGATACAAATACCATCTATGAATTTTGGTGTTTAACAATTCCTTCCATTCAATATCTTGAATATGTGGCTCAAACATGTTCTTCAAAAAATAATAGTTTATCCTCTCATATATCACATCTGGTCTTTGATCACCATATGTTCCCTTATACAGCTTCCAGAGTTGTACCACATCATCTCTATCCACATAGTGTAACATCTGTGAAAACCTAACAAATCCATAATATAGACCATTTGATCTCTTGAATTACCAGTATGCTTCACTTCCATCTCTGACTGTGTGTGAATAGGAGATGATTGGGTATTTGGTTGTTAAGGGAACTGCATTAGTCATCTCATGTTCTTTTTGTGGAGCTAGAACTGTGAGAGACATTATTCTTTCTTTATCCTTCTCAGTTTCCTTTTCAGTTTCATGCTCATCAACACAAGGTTCCTTCTCAACTTTAGAACTGCTCTCTGAATCACTCATCACCACTGGCTTAGTTCTTTTCTTCTTCCTGGCCTTCATTTTCAACCTTCTCCCAGACCTCTTTACACCAATGGTAGATTCAGTCTTTATTTCTTTCTCCTCATTTTTCTCATCATTCATTACTTCTTTTTCTTTCTCAGCTGCTACTGCCTTTTCACTATCCATATTTTCTTTGACACTTTCAGATATTTCTTAGGCTTTGCAACATTAGTTTCTGGATTCATATAAGCCCTTGGTGTCATATGTCTTGTAAGTTTTGCAATATCAGCATCTGACATGGGTTCAATAGATCTGTTTATCCTTGCATAAGCCTCAAAATATGCATTTTCAATAGCTGCATGAGTCATCCTGTGAAAGAAGTTATTCTTCCAGTAGGCTTGATTCTTCAGATAACTCTTCATATAGCTTATATGTTCCTTTCTTGTAGGCTTCTTCTTCTTATAAACCTTTTTCTGACTCTGTTTCTTTCTAAACTCTCCCAACAGATCATCTATAGCACATTGTCTCTCTTCAGGAGTGTATCTCAATCTCTCCTCTTCTGGAGCCTTCATAGCTACTTCCCAATCAGCTTGTTCTTGCATCTTTTTCTTATTTTCTTCTTCTGCATCAAGTTGTGCTTGCACCTGTCTAGCAACTTCTTCATCTGTTTGAATTTGTTGTTCTTCTTGAGTTGGTGATTGAAACCTAAACTTCTGCTTGGGTTCTTCAATCAGAATTCCTTTGCCTTTGTCTTTTGATGAAATAGTTGGTTGTGCATGTTTTGAGATTGCTACAGGCTCTCTAATAACAACTCCTTTAACTGGTTGTCTTGGAGGTGGAGGTGGTTTTGTTTGAGTTGATTGTTGTTTTGGTTCAGATTGTTTTGTTGGTGTGGAAGATTTGTTTCTTAGATTAAGCATAACCTGAGCCAAACTAAGAGTATCATCATCTGACTCTTCATCTCCCTGCTCAGCAGCAGGATCAGGAACACTAGCAGCAGCATGCCCTGCACCAGCAGCAGAATGTTCTTCATCCAACTTTTTCTCACCAACAGCAGAATCTTCATGCACCACTTTACTGGTAGCAGTATCATCTTGTTCTTCCAACACTAACTCCTCTGTAGCAGCATCTAAATCAACTTCCTCTTTCTGTTCTTGCTGTACACCCATATCCATATCAACATAAACCCCTTCATCATCATTTTCATCCAATTTTGTGTCAACCTCCCCTGAACCCCTGATTCCATCCTCTGTATCTTGTTCTTCATTCCCCCACTGTTTGGGAGCATCCCCCCCCCCCAAACCAGGCTTGGAATCCTTTAGATGTGAAGCCCTTGATCTCTTTAATCCCTCAAGATGTCTAACCCTCTTCTTTAGCTTTCTGATTTCTGCACCCTGAGTAGATTTTATCATCATCAATTGCTTCTTGAGACCAAACACTTCCTTTGATAGCATGGTACATTTTTCCATCAATTCCTTTATAAGTTTCAAGCTATCTTCACCACTTCGATCTGTGTTACCTGACCCGAGAGGTGGATCATCAGATTTGGCAGTTTGTACATTTGGTTCCATCAATTCAGCAATATTAGTTTCAAGTCTAGCCTCATCACTTTGACCTGTGTTACCTGGTCCGAGAGATGAATCATTGGCATTGTCATTGTGTACATAAGTATCCATCAATTCAATTGTCTCATCTCTGTCCTCATCACTTCGGGATATGTTACCTTCCTTGAGAGGTGAATCAATGGACTTAAACTCAGTATCAACCCTAGGCTGATCATCTAAGCCCCCCTTTTTAGCCAAGTGACTGGGGTTATCATCACTTGCTTCAAGTTCAAAAGAACCCTCAGTATTAGATGTTGTCATGTTTGAGGTCTTACTTATGTTAGCACTGTCCTGTTCAGCTACTAAGCTAGGAACAGTAATGCCAGCCTCTCCCATCATGCCACCTACATCACCTGTGGCAGCCTCATCTGCTTCCATACCAACATTGGCCTGAGGTTGCACAATGTCCTCATTTTGTGAAATCCTAGGGGATTGGGTCTTTTGGGTTGATTCATGTGATTGTTCTGGAGTGGGTGTGTGATGGGAAGCTGTTGGGATTTCAGCTCCTTCACCCTGAGTGGCAACCAGTTGTAATACATGTGGGGACAAAGGTGTGACTGTCCCAGAAAATCCAGTACCATTTTTCCTCAAATATGTAAACATTTTGCTTATAAGTTCAGGACTATCATGTGTCCCTTGATGTTCCAAAGGTTCTTCTAATTGATTATCTATGATTAGTTGCAAAAACCTTGGCTAAACATAAACTTTTCCAGAAATATGCTTTTTCAACCCTTCAAAAATCATAGCCGAAAAATTAAATGGTTGGTCTGTGGCCAGACAAATCAAGGCTGATGCTTGAGTTGTACTGAACTCATTCCACCCTGTAGTTTTAGGACTAAGACAGTGTAAAAGGGTGTGAAGAAGAAATTTCCATTGTGGGCAGAGAAGACCTTTGAAAAACTTTAAATTATTATTTTTCTTCTCATACCCAATTTTTTCAAGTTCTTGAAAAATGGTAGCATTATCAAGGCAAATTATTGCTTCATTAGTTGTAAAATGAAGTACTTCTCTTATAACTGATTCAGTAGTAATTATCCTTTGATTGTCTACCATAGCCTTCAAATATTCTCCCCCATTTTTATTAGTGTTGACCCTGACAGTGGACCAAAACTGTTTTATGTGAGATTTATATATTGTGGGATTTACTGTTAATGCATACCTTATATGGGAAGCATTAAGAAAGTCAATTATCTCAGTAAAACCCTCTGCTTCTGGGACCTTTTGAAGAAATGCCACTTGATTGTGATTAGCGGAGTATTCTCTTTCTGTCATTGTGAATTTAGGGTTTTGATTTTGGGGGTTTTTGATCGGATGATAAGAAGATGTGTTAGGGTTTGAATTGGGTTTAATTTTGGGCGCACAAAGTGAATTGTGAGATCGAATTGGGTTTTTATACCGTTCAGATCTAATTAGGGTTTAATTCGCGCCAATTTGTAAAATAGTCCCTTTACCTTCAAGCCAAGCAGCAGAATCCCAATAGTTTCAAGTTGAACAGCAGAACCTTCAGCAGTAGAATATTTTACCTAGCAGCAGAAACTTTTGGAACCAGCAGCAGAATGTTCACTGAGCATTCCAAACATCTTTTTCTCATCAGATCAGCATTCCTCATTGACTTATCCTACAAAAGATTAGTCCAAAACCACAAAAACACAAGAAACAAGATACCACAATGATCACAAGTCATAGTTTATCATAGCAGCTGAATAAGCTACTAGCAACGGACAACGCACAAACAGAGCAAGCAATAGAAACAACTTATTTGATGAATAACAGTACAAATCCTTTACAAATTAACACAAAAACACACAGAGATAAGATTTTTCAAAGATTGATCATTCCTATACTAGCAATTAAAAATTGAAATCTACTCACATCAAAACATTTAGTGAGTAAATCTGCAACATTGTTGTCAGTATGGATTTTAACTATTTGAATTAGCTTTTTCTCATAAGAATTTCTGATAAAGTGATGTCTTATCTCAATATGCTTTGTTTTTGAATGAAAAACATGATTTTTAATAATACACATTGTACTGTTATTATCGATGTAAATTTTGGTGTTTAAAAAGTTGTACCCATAATCCAGTAGTTGGTTTTGAATCCAGAGCACTTGTCCACAACAACTAGAAGCAGCCACATACTCTGCTTCAGTTGTTGAATTAGCCACCATAGTCTGTTTCTTGCATTGCCAAGAGATCAACCTATGTCCAAGAAATTGACAGCCTCCAGAAGTTGATTTTCTGTCCAAATTTGCTCTAGCATAGTCACTATCTGAGTATGCCACCAAATCAAAAGGTGAATCCTTAGGATACCAAAGGCCCAACCTAGGTTGACTCCTTAAGTACCTATAAATGCTTTTGACAGCATTCAAGTGAGAAACTTTGGGGTTCACTTGAAATCTGGCACAAGCACATACAGCAAACATAATGTCTTGCCTTGAAGTAGTTAGATACATCAAAGATCCAATCATAGATCTGTACAAATGCACATCAACCTCTTCCCAATCTTCATTCTTGAGCAAAGGATTGTTGGTCTCCATTGTTGTCTTTGCTGGTTTCACATCAGAAAAACCAAATTTCTTCAAAATATCAGCCACATACTTGTCTTGGCTGATGAAAATCCCATCTTTCTTCTGTTTAACTTGAAGCCCCAAAAAGAAAGTGAGTTCCCCCATAGAACTCATCTCAAATCTACTATGCATGAGCTTCTCAAATTCCTCACATAACACCTTATTTGTAGACCCAAAAATGATATCATCTACATAAACTTGTACTAGTAGGATATCCTTTTTGTCTTTCTTGATGAACAAATTCTTGTCAATGGTTCCCCTACTGAAACCATTGTTTAACAAAAACTTGAATAAGGTGTCATACCAAGCTCTAGGAGCTTGATGTAGTCCATACAGTGCTTTCTTCACCTTGTAAACCCTATTAGGATAATCAGGGTCTTCAAATCCAGGTGGTAGCATCACATAAACTTCTTCATCAATCTTTCCATACAAGAAAGCACTTTTCACATCCATCTGATACACAGTGAAGTTCTTGAATGAAGCAAATGCCAAGAATAGTCTGATTGCCTCTACTCTTGCTACTGGTGCAAATACTTCATCATAGTCAATTCCCTCTTCTTGTGTGTATCCTTGAGCCACCAATCTTGCCTTGTTTCTAATTACAATTCCTCTTTCATCTCTCTTGCATCTGAACACCCATTTAGTACCAATTGCCCTTTTTCCTGAAGGAAAATCAACCAATGTCCAGACTTCTTGAACTGCAATAACTCCTCTTGCATAGCCTCAACCCAACTTTCATCTTGCAAAGCTTTGTAGGCATTTTTGGGTTCCACTTGAGATAGGAAACAGGCAAACATACAATTTTGTAAATCCTTGTGGCTCTTTCTTTGATGAAGTGACTGAGCAAATAATCCTTGATCAAACAAATTACTGAAACCTTTTGCTTTACTTCTTATTTGAACAGCAGAGTGAACATCTCCAGTAATTTGCTCCTTTGGATGATCCTTGTGTATTCTGGTGGTTGGAATAAGACTGACCGGAATTGCATTCTCCATGTTGTTTAAGTCAGCCTCTGCACCAAACCCTTCAACAACTTCATCATCAGTATCTGCATAGACATTAAGTAATCGAGGCATATTAGGATCATTTGGATAGTTAACATCATCAAAGGATCTCCCATCTTCATCAGCAGTAGAAAATCTTGGTATAGCAGTAGAACTACTAGGCTGAGCAGCAGAAACTTTTGGCCTAGCAGTAGAATCAGGGATACTACTGCTTGTGTTATTTCCTCCGTTTTCACCAAGATCCACTTTATCAGCAACATGTGGTTCTTCATTAACCACCTTTTCAGCATTAGAAGGTTCATCTCCACCTTCTACATCTTTGTGAACAGCATCACCTTGTGAACTCTTGCCCTCCTTCTCTTTGGGTGTAAAAAGTTGATCAAGCTTCCATTTCTCAATTAAGACAAATTCCTTTGCAGATTCATTAGCCTTGGCTTGTGTACCTACATTAGAATTTTCTTATGTTCCTGCAGACATGTTAGTTGTACCTGCATTTACTGGCACATAATTCATACTTTTGGTTAATGAATCTATGTCAAACAGCCATTCAGGTCCACTTCCAGCTACACTAGGTGTGGTTTCACTAAACCTAACATGTATGTTTTCTTCCACATGCCTAGTTCTTTGATTGAATACCCTAAAAGCCTTACTATTAGTGGAGTATCCAACAAAGAAACCTTTTTCTATGATGAGTGCCTATTTACTCATCATTTTATGCCCATATAAGACACAAAAATGACCAAAAACACCCAAATATATCAAATATTGTTGCAAATATTCTTGTTTGTGTTTT